>JAPDSC010156482.1:0-27527 GCA_026290005.1 Latrodectus geometricus | reverse complement strand
TTCAACAGAAAATAGAAATTGCCTTGTATGAAATATCAAGAACGCGATTTCTAACGTGATTGCATAAAACAGGAGAATGCATTTCTAGGAATTGCAATCTTTAACTTGCTGAAAAAATATTGTATTAGAATATATTGTGATAAGTTCAAGAATATTATGTGAAGATTTTATTTTTTAAAGCTGCTATTTATGATTTATTCATTGTAGGTATGAACTAACATTTATCAATTTTAGAAAATAATTTTCCACAAGAAAATAAAATTCTTTATAGATCAGATGTCAAAGTGTCCCCTAGATTATCTAAATTCCAAATATTACCTATCTCTCATTCAAATTTAATGATATATACATCATGTTAAAGTTGTTATAATTCTGTTTAACAAGTGTTCAATTAAACTTATTTTAGTTTGATTTCCCCGTATTCATTTTATTATATGTATTAAATAGAGAATTCAGTGTTTAATGCTTCCCATAATCTTAAAAATTTCTTTTCAATATTTTACTAACCAAGTTTACAAAAAATTATCTTAGGTGTGTACAGATGGTTTCTTTGGAACTGTTTCGATTTACCTAAATAGGAAATAATGTTTTTCTAGCAAATGAAAATTATTTTTAAAATTAAATAATAACTCCTTTATCTCGCAAAAAAAAAATATTTAAAAGACATAAGTTAGATATATATTTCTAGAAAATGAAGAATTAAGTTGGTGCGTGTGGATATACAGGTAAAAATTCATATAATGTAATTAATTCGAATGATTTTTGGTAATTTTAATTGAAAACTGAAAGCAAATTTTAAATTTAACCAGCTAGTTGCCTCCCAACCTACCTAGTGGTTAGCGTAGTACCTGACTACAGATGGGTGGGACCTGGGTTCGAATCCTAGCTCGGGCAAGGATGTACTTTCTCTCTTTCTTGTCTTTGTCCTTTCTTTGTGCGTGTGTGAATGGTTTCCTACACTATAAACGGGTACCTATAGCATGTGTGTACTGAGGAAGTCGGACTCCACACCAAATATGGTTCAGTTGGAAAAGTGGAGCAACGCACCCCATATTGCCAGCCTGGCTGGCACTCAACAACAACCAGCTAGTTTTTCAGATTTAATCTCTTAAGAAGAGTTCAAAAATTGGAAGACATTGTGTGTTATATGTAGAGACCTGTTGACAAAGTATTTTAGGATCGAACCAAAATTGTCTATCTATGAGCCTCACTGATAAATAATTACACTGATTCAGAAAGATTAATAAATTTTTTTGAGCTTTTAGACTAAACTTTCAATGGAAGTACGATTATTTAGTGAGAAACCTAATTATTTTTTTTTAAAAAAATTACAATATACAAAGTAGTCTTGAAAATTTAAATTCTGATTTTGATTTATTAATATCAATATATTTTATACATGCTGGATTTAAATATAAATGGAAGAAGGGCTCTGGCCCTTTTTTTATTAAGTAATGACTGTTCAAAATTCCATAAACTTATACTTAATTAAAATAAAAAATCAGAATAACGTAGAAGTCAATATATATATTATATTTTTAATCACTCATAAAAATAATTTAAATCATTAAACTTAAAAAAAATTAGTAAAATACTATATGAGCTAATTTATAATGATTGAATTGAGACATTTTATAAATGATTAAGATAATATAATTATCTTAAAAACACAAATAAAATTATTTTTTTTACTTAACAGAATATTATCATGCCTCTAGTTTCAATTTTTAGGTTAAGCTCATTCCCTATCGCAACACATTCGTAAACTATTGTAGTTATCTGTAATCTAAAATATGGCCTTGACTCAGAGATGTGTTTGACCTGGTCAGTGAAAAAGTTAAGTCTGATTCTTTAAATAAAATTAAAAAAAAAATTTTTTTTTTTTTTTAGCTCTCACAAAACATATACCCAGATAGTGTTCATGACATCGTGAAATTTGATTTCTCCTCGTTATATTGATTTTAAAGATAATTTTTTATTCCGTTTCTTGAAAATTATTCCCCGTTAGGGTTATTAGTTTACAATCAATCCATGAACAGTATTGAGAATTTTATTTTGGTTTTAAGCATTCAACCATTAATACTATAGAGAATATTTTCATTAGTTAAAGTCAAGCGAATTTAAAAAAAAATGTTTTTAATGAGAGTTTAAAAAAATGCACCGAGATTTGCACATTTGAAATAAATATTATTTAAATATTCGTGTATGAGAAAAAATAATTTTAAAAATTAATCCTCAAGTTATTGAACTCAAATGCTGAGAAAATATTATCTTTTAAGGCTGTTAGTAGTTAGCAGAAATAATAATTTAAGCATTTTATTATGGTTAATGAATTTAATTATTAAAAGAAGACATTTTTCCTCTTTTATTTTCAGAGATTTGGCGACATACCATCGTCTTTCCGAAGAGGAAAAGCGAAAAATGTTGTGAGGAACTAATCCGCAAAATCTTATATTGTATCAATTTGTTTGCAAGCATTTCTTTTGGCATGAAAATTGAACACATAATTATTTTTAAAATCATAAAATAATGAATATAATGCTGTATTATACCTTCAATATTATTCTAACGTGCGTATAAGTGTTTCAAATATTTACTTTTTTAGAGAATGCTCAAAAGTTTTTTTAAATAATTAATTTTTTAGGTGATGCTTAAAAGCGCGAAATTTTGATTTATGCATTTTTCGTCATTTATTACCACTTAGTTTAATTTTATATATTATTCATTTAATAAAAAATGTCTATATCGCATATTACCTCTCTTAAGAAATATTTGTATCTTATGTTTCACCGACGCTGCACATTAGATTATAGCTGATTATCTAGGATACAATAAAAAATACTATGTATTCTTTCCATAATTTATCATTTTAAACTTTTATGCAATTGTAAGAAGAATATATGTGGCATAATTTCACTTAATTTTTGGGTACTATTCCATTATACCCTTCCCCCTAGCTTTATTGCAAAAAGTAGCATATTTCTGATGGAGCAGTGAAAAAAAATCGTTAAACATGATAACTCATTATTTTGTGAAAGCCATTTTTTTAAATTGACTTTTAAAATCCCTCGTCTTAATAATGCATCTTTTCTATCTCCCAAACAAAGAAACAGATTCAATAGCGTGTCTCCAATAACCTGCAATTATAACTTTAGAATGAACATTTACCAAACTGTATAATGCGATTTTACCTAAGAAAACAAGGTAAGTTGTCAATACCACGAACATTCAGAATCGAAAATTCACGTCTCCCTTTCACAAGTAAACATTTGCGTCTAAATAAGTTGTGTCAATAAAGGATAATTATTTAATTTTTAAAAGTTAAATATTTTTTTTTTAACCATTACGAGACAATTACCTGATGGGAGTATACTGGAATATCTACATTCGAAAAACATCTAATCTAAAAATGCATGTTTAATAGCAAATAGCGCATACACAGGTCCGTTACTAAACCACTACTTTTTATTCCATTGATAAAATTATATCATACTGATAAAACTTTTTTTAAATTTTACAATTTTATCAGTTATTATTATACTGATAAAATTCTAAAAGTCAAGAAAATTTTGTTTTTCAAAAATATATGTAAATTAGTTTTAAAATTCACCCAAAATTAATGTCGTAAAATTGAGTATACACATAATGAATTAAATAAATTTTCTACCAAATACTAGATTCTATTCTTGTTCATTTTTTATTTTATATTTTGTTTATTTTTACAAGGTATATTACACTATAACAAACTTTGAAAAATTATTACAATGACCTTTTACAATGTCTTAAAAAAATAATTGAAATTTAGAGTGCATGATGAATTTATGCAAAAACAGCATTTCTGTAAAACATCTTTGCTATAGTTGACATTATTTTTTTCTCATTATTAAAAATAATTTAAAAGATTAACAACTGAGAGAAAAAGAGATTTTATCAATTAAATAAAGGAAGGATGGTAAATTCAAGATTATGTTTTCTTTTTGGCTAAGTTTATATTAAAAAAAATTATACAAAAATATCTGAGAATTGTTCCTGAAGAAAATACTATCAAAAGAATGCGTAAAACAAATTCGATATTTATATAAATTAAACTTGTACCATATATCTTAATAAACTTAAACTAATATCGTTCTCTTCAGAGGGTAAAACTATATAGAAGTTTCATAGAATTCGCTGTTTATAGAAAATTTAAGCTTGTATCTACCTCCTACATAACAACTTTTGACTATTTTACGGTATTTTAAGCAATAAATTATAATAAAAGCAACTCTCTTTCTATTTATTAACATCAATTATGCGTTAGCATGTTGTAACTTTCTTAAGTATTCCCACGGATAAGGCACAATTGTGTAATGTCATGCAACAATAGAGTAAATGTAAAGATCATCCAGTTTGGCAGATGGGTTTTCTATCTTATAATATTTTTAATGGAAAACTAATATTAATGCCAACAAATAACAAGAATACAAAATGCATGGTATGAAACATTTTCATTTCCTGACTCCTTAAGACATATATTTTAGAGTGAAACTAAAATTTATGACTAAATCATTTAAAAAATGAATTGCTTGGATGGAAACTACTTTTTACAAAATGTATGTACTTCCAATATTGAATTAAGAATAATAGAATTTTCGAAAATTAGAAAAGAATGAATGCAAAGTCGGTGCCTGAACTGCCTTTCCGTTTTCGAAAGAAAGTTAGAGCAAAGATACAATTCTCCTGTGGCTTACGTATTAATTTTGTTTTGCTTCTAAAATTTGTAATTTATTTCGAAATATATTGAGAAACATCGTCGATATGCCTGATCAATTCAAATAAGATTTTTTAATTTCTGCCGGTAGACTCTTTCCATTCCTACAAAAGTCATTGATAGAAACTATAAGTCAAAATCTTTTCATAAAGAAAGAAATGTTATTAAATAATAAATATAATACATTTTTTCCTAATGAAATAGATAAACAAAATCAACTTTTTTGTCCATTATAAAAGTGAAATACTTGGAGAGAAACTTAACTGTTTTGTTTTCTTATGAAGCCCTCCCCTATTAAAAATGAATATCCTATAAAAGCAAATTGAATTGGATTTAAATGCAGAAAAGTAAAATAATAAATATATTTTCTACGTATTTTATTTTTTATCACAGAATCGTGTGGTGTGTGCCGGGCTTAAATAAGTACCGTATTTTTCGCCGTATAAGACGCACTTTTTCTCCCCGAAAATCGGGGGGAAAAAGTGCCTGCGTCTTATACGGCGAATACAAAAGCCCACCATGGCAAGGAATACGAATCAAAGATTCTGTCTTTTCATAAGTTTGTTATTGATGCGAGGAAGAAGAATAACTTTGAAATGAGCCAGATTGGGAACGTGGATGAAGTCCCGCTAACGTTTGATGTGCCATCTAACAGAACCGTAGATAACAAAGGAGCCAAAAGCATAACCGTAAAAACCTCAGGGCATGAGAAAACCCACTACTCGGTTGTGCTGTCCTGCTGTGTAGATGGTACCAAACTGCCCCAAATGTTGATCTTTAAAAGGAAAACATTCCCAAAAGAAACAATTCCACGGGGAGTCATTATACAGTTGATAAAAAATATTTTACTACAGAATTTGGTTCATAATCTTTTTTTTCTAGATTTGCCTCCTTTAAAAGTGGGTGCGTCTTATATACCGGTGCGTCTTATACGGCGAAAAATACGGTAATCACTAGCGGCAAGAAGGAACCGTGGACCAACTGGACTGATCGTACCCATCAAGTTGAAACATTGCCCCGTGATGACAAGTATTTTGTGCCCATTGCAGAGATGGATTACTCAGTTATATAATGCAACGAATAGCACAACGAATTCAATTATCTTATCATCAATCGATGTCAGCTCGCACCATTCGATGTCATTTGCAACTTTGTTATTACCCTTGAATCAAAACTACAGGTGTTAGCACAACCAATGGTGTGATGAATGACCGACATGGAGAAAATAATTAGATATTTTACACTGTCAGTGAAGTTTGCTACTATTTAAAATTATACAATTACGTTTAAAGAATTTTGCTAAAATTTTTTAGTAATTTTATATAGATCTATGTTTTAGTAATAATAAGTTTTCATATAAAAATAAGTGGAATTTGTGACGTGTATTATTGATTTTTTTTATAATTTTTTTTTTTATACAAATCTTTAAAAAAAAAAAAAAAAAAAAAAAAAAAATTATTTCTTTGGCGCTTGTGAGGAAACAGATAAACTTTTCCATGTGATACCTAAAGTACCTATGTATTCTGATTTGTTTGGAGGTCCTACAGAAATTTAAAACTAATTCCTTAGTAAAACTGCATAAACTTTAATGAATAAGCGCTATTGTTATTGATGTTTATTGATACCATGGACACAGTTTAACCACCAAAAATTATTATAAAGTGCAAAAATCATCGTACGTTGCCTTTCGAGAGTATTTTTTTATTGACACTTAAATATCCCTATTCGTAAAGACGGAAATCAAAATTTCTCAAGCACTCACACGGGAGGCTCATCATGGTCTTGTGATAGACTGCATTCTTCAAATCAAATGATTCCTGGTTCAGTTTTAGTCACAATTGAAAAGTGGAATAGGAGTTCTGTGCGACTTCTGCCTACACGACTGTTAGGTTGGATAGTTGGAAGTTTACCAAGTTTTCTCCCTTGCGACACATGTGAATGTGACCTACTATCTAAAAATATTCTTCCGAAGACAATTTTTATGACGGATATTATAATGGCTTCAAGAATTTTGAGGCCGTAACACTGTCACTTATGTGGTGTTAAAGCACCCACCTCAGCTGAAGTGGATACAGAAGCCAGAAAAGCAGAGTTTATTTTCCATTCAACTGAGGAGAGAATTGAACGAATAACTTTCCACTTCGAAGACCGTAAGGCTAAAGGAAACGTGAGATACGCTTTTGATCTCTCGTAAAACAACCCCTTCCTTCTAAAATAATTTCATTTAAATATTTTTTATAATTTTAAATTTATTACTCATGCACCAGACATAAGCTATGAGTTATAGATAGCTATGAGTTATACAGTATTTTACTCTTTCGTGATAGCAGTTTACTACACATTTTAATTATGACATCCGAAACATGTCTAAAGGAGCCAAAATGTGCGAGGAGTGCACCTAAACACGTATACAAAACTACTTTGAACACTCCTACAATTTCGTAAATATAACTTTTAAACAGAGTGTAACAGAAAATTTTTAACATAACTTATGTTTGTCACAAGTACCTCAACTTTTAGCTATGATTAAAAAACCTTTCCTTTTATTTAACTGTCAGTAATTTGAAAGAAATTTAATTTGCATGTGATTCAGTTAAACTGGTTTTAAATTTTAGAGCTGCTTATTTTAGTAAACAGGAAACTGAAAATATAACTGAAAGGGACATAAGATAAATATATAATATTAGGATTTATGTAATAAAATTTTATCCCAATATCTATTTAAATAAAAAATTTTATTCTTTTGGCCCGGAATATTAACCTTTGTCTAGAATGGAGTAAAACTTATATTAGAACACAAGTTTCAGGTTATTTAAAACTGGGTATGTTTCATGTTAAAATTTTTATTACAAACTTTGTAATCGATATAAACCATCACTAAAACCGATTTAGATTCCCTTTAAGTTTATTGACTTCAAGAGAGACTCTTGATTCACTCTTGATGTGAAATTATATACCTTGTTCATAACAGGAACTCTGCACGCTCTAAGAATAGAGGTGTACGGCTCTTTCCTCCTTTTCAAAATGGTCATTGACATGTAACTGCTGGAAGGTAAATGAAAAAAACGTGTGCAATATCGCCTCATCCTTCTTTCTATATGCATACATTTTTAAAAAAAATAATGATATATATTTTGAAAAAGTGCAGTTTTTGATCATTTCTTGAACTTGTTTACTATTTTTCTAATAAGCCATCAATCAGAAAAATTCATTGGATGAAAGGAATCTTGATTACAATAATTTATACGTTTAATTTCGTAATTAAGGGAGAATTTCCAAGTATTGGACACTTCATTCATATTGTTTTTAGCTGGTCATCGAAAGAGATTTAATTTTCTGGTTCTTAAACAGCTTTTCCTATTGTTCACATTATCGGGAGATAGCGAGTTCTATTTTCCGACATAACCAAAGTTTTTTTTTTTTTTTTTTTTTTTTTTTTTTTTTTTAATAGAAATAAACACACATGCCGTAGGAACCCGTTTATAGGATAGGCAACCATTTATATTTCATTCATACAAGGAAAGGACAAAGACAGGAGAGAGAGAGAAAGTACATCCATGTCCGAACCAGGATTCGAACCCAGACCTCCCTATCCGCAGTCAGGCACGGTGACCACTAGAAAGTGTAGGCGGCTAATAAATTTTTAAGAAATGTATATTTAAAAAAAAATTAATCTTATTTTTCAGAATATTGATAAAAGTAGTTGGTTTAAGCTAATATACTGAAAATGCCTCATTACGTCGAATCTAAGAATATTATAAGTATTTATTAACTTTCTTATAGCTTCGTATTGATTTGTGTATTAAAAAAATGTGAACTTTTACAACACGCTTTATAAAATAAGATTTATTATTATTTATTATCTGATTTTTCTTTCATTGAAAAGTGTTTCCCATTGAACTTTTTTAGACTTTACTGAAAACATTCCATTTATACAAATTGAATTTGTTTTCAGACAGAATTCAGGGAATTTCAGTTTAGGGAATTCAGTTTCAGAATTAGGGAATTTCAGCGTCTGAGAACTGCTGAAGATTTTGTGATCTCTTTTATTTTTTTATTTTATTTAACCTGACGTAAGAGTTTAAAGGTGAAAAAGAGTTTAAAGGTAAAAAAAGAAAAGAAATTTAAAGAATGTATATATATATTTAAAGTATTCAAAGTTTTCTTTACTTTTAAATGATTTTAAGATACTTTAATTTGTTGAAGCAATTTTAAAATTGCTTCAACAAATTAAAAAGCATGTTTTTAAAATTTCATTAAATTTTAAGACATAAGAGATTTGTAAAATAATAATAATAAAAAAAAACGATGGTTGTTTAAAATATAAACTTCGAATATTTTCGTTTTTTATTGTAAAAAAACTGACACGTTACATTTGATATAATATTATAATAGCATAAAATGAAGTAAAAATGTAATAAAAAAATATTTCACAGACGACATTTTAAGTGTAATGAAGAATAAAATGGAAGCTGTGAATATACTATGTCTTATCTTATTTTTCTAAGCAATATTTTTTTAACTTTTTCCAAGATATAAAAGATTCCTTTTCTGAATCTCACCAACCAAAATATTTTATAAATTTTTTTCTAACTGCTTGAAAATCTTAAAATTAGAAAAAATATTACCAACAATGTTTTCTAATTGAAAGATTGAACTTGGGAAACATGCCACTACTCTTTTCAAAGAACTTTACCATACGATATTCGTATGGTAAAAGGGTTACATTTATCATACCAATAGAGATGACATATAACACACCTTTTGCTAAGTATTTTTTTAAATTATAGTATTATCGCATCATATTTTAAAGTGAAGCCTATTGCTATATTTCTGAAAATAAATCTTTTTCCAATTATATCATTCTGAAGTACATCTGTGTCAGTACTGAAACATCTCAAGTCACGATGGCGAATTACATCAGGCCCAATTTTGTGCATGTTGGCTGGTTAGAAATCAATCAATCAATCAAGTGAACTATCAGCTAAGTTTGTTAATATTCTTTTATATTTAAATCTGTTTCATTGATGTTGTGCATGTTGGCTGGTTAGAAATCAATCAATCAATCAAGTGAACTATCAGCTAAGTTTGTTAATATTCTTTTATATTTAAATCTGTTTCATTGATGTGTTATTGCTCAAATTATTTATTTTTTACAAATGACCGTCATATGACCTTGAGGCCATTAGACAACGGGCTATCCGATATTTTGCACCACGACAAGTAAAAGCAAATAGTGCAGGGCATTCGTTCAAGCGTGAAGCAGTCATTTCTTGTTCAGACATGCAACGAGAACACATAGGGGAGTCCACAAGGTCAAAACGGTCATGAAGACAATCCTGTCCTGTCAGTTCTCTAAAAGAAGCAACTGCAGGCGCCCGAGGCAAGTTAGGAATAGATCGTGTATTAGAAAATAGTACATTCCAAGGTTTGCCACTCGAATGGTGCAAAGCTGTATCACGGCAAAAGCGCCTGGATATTCTAGAAATTCCCACTTTAGCTGAATGGAATTTCACAATAGGTTTCTATAGCAGGGATGGCCAAGACGTCGACCACGAAGACATTTTAGGTAGTCCGCGCGACCATCCCGATAATGACTTCGGATATTAATAATTTAATTTATGACTTATGACATAGAAACAAATGAATTATTTAAAATAAATATTTACACAACAGTCTAAGCTTTAAAACCCAAAACAAACTGTGCAAAGATTTACGATTTAAAGATTTATGATTTAAGGTTTACGATTTATATAAAACCTAAAACGGACATGATGAGTGCGATTAAAACATTAAAAAAAAAAACTCTAGAAAGGTATGAATCTCAGTTAAAAAACATGAATTGAGAAACTTCAAAAACAAGGAGGAAGAGTGTATCCATAATCCAAACTTAGACTTCGAAGATTTCGCTTAATACTTACTTGTTTTGTTTGAAGAATTTGAAAGAAGATTCGCTGACTTAATTAGGTTGAAAGAAATACTCAATTTTATGATATTTCCATTTAATGAAAATGTCAACATTGATAGAGTATCTAAAAAAATAGGACATTTAATAGATATCACATCAGTCATGGTCGAGGAAGAAATTATTAAATTAAGATGCGATATATTTCTTAAATCCAGATCATATTTAGCAATACTGATTTTTGAAAATTAATTTCTGAGGAAACGTTTCCAAATATTTACACAAACTGATTTTGTATTTGAAATCATATTTTGGATCGAGGTATCTTTGCGAATCTGCTTCTTCAACCATGAACAAAAAACAAACATTGGTCGCATTTAATAGACGAACATTTAATTTCGTGTTTATGCATCGCAATAAGCTCGTACCAGCCACAATATGATAAACTTGTCCAGATATACAGTGCCAAATTTCAACTAAACAATGTGAATAGGATGGTCAGTTTTTGATATATGAATACTTTGATTATTTTCGCCAGTAAATTTTTATTTTGTAAATATTATAATATTAAGTTTTTTTTATTATATTATATAATTTACCATATTTTCTTGTTACTGAAAATAAATATGTACGTTAATTTAGCTCTGCCATTAGTAGACCTCCTTCGATTTTTTAAATGTGGAGTAGACCCCGGATCCCAAAAGTTTGGCCACCCTTGTTCTATAGAATAGAAGATGCCTTCTTGGCTAGGAAATCAGCTCTCTCGTTTCCCTCAATACCACAGTGGGAAGGAATCCACTGGAAGGACACTTTATTAGGGAAACTCTCAAGCAAAGTCGTACAATTGAGGTCTCTTTGGTACTTAACATCTTTATTAGCAGAAAGAGCCTAAAGCGCAGAAATAGAATCCCAGAGAGTTACTTCTTTTGCAAAAGTGTTCGTCGTATTGACAGTTGTTCAATGAGAATAGCTTCCATTTCACCATCAAAATGAGTCAAAACATCATTAAACAGGATAATGCGATATATGCGTGCTTATATCTTTTATTAAATTTGATACAACTCCATTATATCCTCGAGCAATAATTATCACAACGGGGGTCGGGGGAATAATGGCGATAATTGTAAATATTTACATCATATATTGTTTGAAAAGATTAAGATTTTCAGGATCTACTAAAATAATGCAAACATTTTATTTAGGTTTTATAAATTATATAATTATTATTTGTTAGCGAAACTTATTTAAATGCCAAAGTTTATATCTGATGGAAACTGCTTAGCAATCGCGTAAATGATCTATTGCGGAGGGTATAAAGTCCCTATTAAATTAGAGTTGCCGATATTTCAGTTTGAGCAACTCCCATAGACTTAACATTACGTGACGTCACAGCTCTATTTTGGGCAACTCGGACACGTCGTCCAATGATATTTCAGATTTTTTTTACAGCTGCGCATTTGAAATTTGATCATTACCAAGTTTTCGCCAAATTTTATGCCTATTGAAAGTTATTTGCGTTATGAATTGCCGAAAATAAGCAATTTTTTTGTGCATGCAGGAACTGGTGTTGTCTTTTACTTTCGCCAAGCGGAAATAATAAGATGCCAAGAAGTAACATGTATTCCATTATTGTTAATGAGTGCATGTGATAAATATATATACTTGAAAATGGCAAATATCTGTGTTGAATGGACTAAAGAAAAGGAAATTGAAATTATTGAAATGGTAAGAGTAAAGCCTCATACATGGGATATTTTAGATTCCCAATATAAATTAACTAAATTAAAACAAAGGACGTATGATGAAATAGCGTCCGAATTAATGTTAAAATATCATCGTTATAAAGATGTGTTTACACGTAATAAGAATTTTCACCTGTGTTGTTTGAGTGATCTCTTTATTTTATTAAAACTATAAATAAATATTATGTTTTCAAAATACCAGTTTTGTTTTAGGTCGTGATAATATTATCTATTTTAGGAAATTAACACAAAAGTTTTAAGAAATTTTTTAACCAGATATTTTTTCTTTTCACGTCGACAAAGATTAGTTCTCATCATTCTAAACGTGAAGTTTCAAACGATAAAATTTAGTGAAACAATAGCAAGATGGGCAATAATAGGGGCTTAATGGAATAGAACCATTAATTTTTATATCCATAATTTAACACTGGAATTATATGCCTTACATAACATATTTTCGAACTCCCAAACTCCTTCACTGAATGCGTTTCTTATCATACCTATCTACTTATACACTTCCGATACTAACAAAATGGGAAATTAAACCATCTTAGACTTAGCTAAACAAACACAGAAAGATTTCGCTTTATTAGAAAATAATAAATTATGCAGAATACAAGCTACAATCTTTAATTTTAAATTTTATAATAATATTTTAAAATAATTTGTGTACGAGTCTTAATGAAAAACGTCAGCACAGAAAGAATGATTTAACTCTTTAACGGTGTTCTAAAGAGAAAAATAACCTGTAAATCAAATTATAGGGGCATTATTTACAAATTTACTTAAGAAAAAAAGTTTAAGTAGACTAATTAAAAATGTAAATTTCATGATGTAATGTTATTCAGTTAAATAAGGTTACCAAATCTTGTTTTTGATTACATAGACCAAATGTGTAATTGTAACTTTTCTTCTTTTATATATTACATATTTCCTGGCGTATAAGATGAACCGACCTATAAGACTCTTTTTTGCACATCCTTAAATGATGAAATTTTACTGATCATTATAATGAATTTACAGTATTTTAAATATAAAATAATACGTGTGTTTCATAACAAGATTTTGTGTACAACAATAATGATAGAATTTTTTCATGCCCCAAAGATTTAACAATAACTAAATTTTTAACAGTTGGGTTATTAGAATTTTGTTTGAGGACAAAACTAAAGTCAGAGGAGTCTCATCCATGTTTCCTATTTGTGCAAGTTGAAATTTTTTTTCATTTTCGTCCATCAATGACAAATTGATGAAATTCATTAATTTTTTTCATCTGTCATTTTTTTGTTTGCTGTCATACTAACATCGACATTGTTTTTAAGCCAATAAATTAAAAAAAATAAATAAATAAAGCAGTAAAAATTTCACACTTAAAAAGTCATTCACAAAAATTAGAAATTTTTAACGAAACTATCTGTGATCGTCGATTACAGCGAAAGCACATTCATTTAACTCTAAGTAACACTCCGCAAAGAATAAAAATATCTTTGAATAATAAAAAAGCATATGAATAACAGAAATTGATAACTTTATATACATTGGTGCTGCCATCTATTACAAAACAATTTAACTATAAATGAAGACAAACGTTCATGCTTAACATGGGTTGTAAAATTCAGTCTTAGATTTACTGTACGGTCGCTCTTGGCACGATTTTCCAAAGTTAGCGATAGATAATATTTTCTAGCAACCCAACCAATTCTGTCCAATCACAGATATGGAATTCCAACCAATGAAAAATGGGGAATTCTGATAAAATGGAAACCGACCAATGAAAAATGGAATATTCTGTTTATTTTCAGACCTTGTTTGTCCAAATTGGCAAAGTTGGCAAGATTCTTGGCAATTTTTTGAAAAAGTCGCCAAGAGCGACCGTACAGTAAACATACCAATTTCTCATTCGATTAAAAAATATTAAATATTTTTCTATATTTTAATTAACTAAAATGAAATTTTTTAAATTTCATCTTGTAAATAAATAATTATGTTTAAGAATTATATTGAGTTATTTTCTGAAATATTCATTTTTAATATAATATTATTAACACAATTATTTCATTGTATTTATTTGTTGTGCATTAATTTTAATCTTTTAGACAAATATCTTTTAAAAAATTTGTTTCATTATAATTTAAATTTTAAAAACATACTTCCAGACTATTTAAAACAGAGAATTAAATGTAGATAAAAATAGTTAATTTTTATTATGTCATAAATTTGAAATACGTGGTAGCTGTCTCGATTTAGTTACTAAGATTTCTGAAGTAATATTCATCATACAATTTTTAAATTTGTTTTATGATAATGTTTTTTTATGGTTTCACAATCCCAATATTTACTCAAATTTTATTTTAGAAAGAAAGAAAGTTTGATTAATCAGCAAAAATAAATATTTATATTTGTGCGAAATTTTATTTTACTTATGAACGTACAAAAATTAAATTGAAATCTGAAAATATTACTACCTTTTTCATATCACTTTTCAAAATTATTTCTTAAAAGTAAAAAGAATAAAATAATTAAATATAAAAGTTAATAATTTTATATTTAATGTTAATTAAAAATTGAAATCTTAAATTTAATATAAAATAAAACTTTTTATATTAATTATTTATCTATAATTAAATATAAAATTTAATTATGGATAAAATAATTCAAATAAAAAACTATTATAAATAATTGAATTTGGTTAAAATGAAGACAAATGTTATTTTATTTAAATTAATACCAGGTTTAAATATACCACTTTCAAAAGCATTTTAAAAAACGATGTAAATTTCTAAATTCACTATCAAATTAATTCTTTTATATTGAGATTAATGAAGTCAATTCTGATTAGCAACTTCTTATTTCTTTTTAGTTTAAGCATATAATATTTATATACAAATATATAATGTTATATAAAATGTAGAAGTGGTTACTTATACTCTTTATTTCCTTATTACAATAAAAAAAAAAAATTCTTGTTATGCATTTTGAAATATTTTATTGTTAAATGGTCTTTGTATTCTTTCAACTTTTCTTGCAGTTTTCCGAGTTCCATTTGCTTTCAACTGTCTTCTTCAACAGATTTGAAATTATATTGTACAAATCTTCTACAAATATAATAAAATGATAAAACCTTAAAAATGTAATGGAGCATGGAATGAAATAATTTTAACTCTAATTTTTGAAATAAAATATATTCAAATTTAATACACACGGATATAAAAATGTAGTTGTTAATTATCATAATTATTAAAAGAAAATTATTCTCAAAACAGATTTCCCAGCAAAATAACATTTGTTCAATTAATTTTTACTTAAATATAAAAGTAAAAAGTTCTTTCAGTAAAACATATAATTTTTTTCTGCCTAATATATTTCATAGTATATTTAAAATAAAAGTTATTATATCCCAATGATTTTTTTTTGGCGCAGCTTGTCCAATTTTGGACCTTGCGCCACAAAACCCAACCAACCAACCAACCAATCCAATGATTTTTTAAAAGTTAAATAATCTTATTTACTTACCGATAGATGACAGCACTAATCAAGATAAAGCAATCGATGAAAGAGTATTCAGAGTCCTAATAAACGCGACGATTTCATTGTAAACAATTTGAATTGTTTGTAAACACAGAAATGTAGCAAGTATACTATAACAGTAACATTATTTCAAAAGTATCTCAAAATCAACAAGGTAAAATTTTGTATGAAGATATTAAATGCGTAAAAGATTTTCCGTTACTTAAATACTTCATTTTTTAAATCTTTGTCTGTTACTTTTCTTTATTATTATTATTATTTTTTTTTTTTAAATATTTTGTGTTCCTACTAATATAAAACTTGTTCAGAAGTCAAATTTCATATTATGATTTACAAGCTTTTGAATCTAGATAGATTGGTATTGAAGTAATTAAATATAAATCAAGGTTAAATTCATATCGATAATACATCGTCTCTTGTTCAGAAATTTAACAATGCAACCAGTACTTCATATTGATGAACAACTTGAAACAAATATTTACTGCAATATTATTCAAACCGTACAGTAAATCTGAGCCTTCAAAATTATGTATTTGATTTGTGGGGGATCAGTGTAAAAATAAGTACCCCTTGATTTAATAATAAATATTGACGATAAAATTAAATTTCTAGAACCCTGCTATTTTTAGCGCTTTATTTAGGTACTCAAAGGGTTGCCATATATTATTAAATCTTGGCGTGAAAAATAACACGAGGTACCCGTTTAAAACTTTGCTGTTTTTTATTGTCAAAGTGCAAATGTTATTTTGCATAATATATGTTGTATGTTTTTTTTCAAAGTAAATATTTGAATTTGGATAATTAAATAGAAAAAATAAGTTACTAAGAGATACCAAACTCAAATCTTTAATTTTAAAACTTAATATTCTAAACATTTAGTATGCCAAATAACATTATAGCAAACGAAATTCCATCAAATTACATTTACATATATTTTCTTTTATTTTTGGACAATATTAATAGACAAAATCCTCCAAATATAGAAATATTATAAATAAATAAATAACAATGCGTATACTGAAGTTTAATAAAAAAATTATTGTAGATGAAAATTATTAAAAAAATTGGGATGAGCGGAGATTAGTCCAAAGGCTGATCTGTTTGCTGGTTATTCTAAAGCTAGTGAGGTTTCTTGATATTTAATTGCAATTCTCACTAAAAATTAAATTGAATTTCTTATTAAATATTTTGTGCATTATATTGACTAATTAATTATTGTTTATAATGCCACGCAGAATTTATTTTATGATTTTTTACTATCTCACATAATAATTTCTTACTTTCTGTAAGTAATTTACATATAATTATTTGTTTTGCTCACAAACAACAATTTTTTTTTATAAAAAAGTGAAGAAAAAGTTTTATTTATATTTTTAAATATACTTTGTTGCAGACTGCTTATAAAAAATCTAAAAAGTTGTAATATTCATATTATTTAACCAGGCAGTTAATTATATTATTTTCTCACAAACTATGCATTTGTGATTCCCTGTTTATACTCCATCTCTATTATTCTAATATAAAGATGCAACATAGTGTTCATTTTTCTACTGCATTAGAAGTATATAGTAAAGTTGATCTGATAGTAGCAGATAATTTATTATTATTCATGAAGTAATTAGGGATGTATCAGGTTGCTCCAAATTCTATTTAGAATCTTATCTGGTAAAGTTCTTTATTAGAAACTTATAGAAAAATTATAACGCTTGCTGCAAATAATTATTATTTTCTTAAGTAATGCTACTTTATTTTATTTAAATTAATTACATAGTTATTCATAGAACATTCTTTTATAAAAAGCTTTTATTTAAAAATATATTCATATGAAATTGTAAAAATTATTTTTTTTATAATTTCATATTTGTATATTTTAGAATAAAACTGGATTTTAATTTCTTATTTATCAGTCTTTCAAGTAAATGTTTCCATATTTTCATTTTTGTCATGTAATAATGCATATAGAATGAATATTTTATAGTTATTCTTGCAAGATGTATGCTCAATATAAAAAAAATCAAGATGGAATTTCGCAACCTAAGGTTTGAAGTTTTGTTGAAATCATTTTGACACTGCTAGCTAATTGCACAAAAATCATTAATAACTTCTTAAAGTGCAGTTTCTATTATTTTAATTGAAACATTTTGATTTGTAAATACAGATAAAGATACAGATTACTTTTTTAATAATTATTCTATAAATTGTGTCTTTATTTTTTATTATTCTGTAAACCTTCTTTGGTTAAAAATTGCTTTTTATACTCTAAATCAAACTGAAAAATTAGAGATGATTTGTTAGCCAAAAATTTTATAGTTTTAAAAATTTGTTAGCTAAAATTTTTGAGTTAATCACTTATAGAAAATTCCACAAAAGAGCATTTTCTTTTTATTGAAGTGTATTGCTACATTGTTGTATATTTTATTTGTGGCAGAGTTGATTTAGATTGTCAACACTAAGAAAAAGCAATGAATTCTTCCTTCTCTCTATATATTACTGCTTGTTATATAAATTACTACAGAGTAAAGTAAAAATGGAAAATTGATATTATTATTACCTGTTAATTTAGTTGATACATAAATAAATTTAACTAAAAATTTTCAAGAATAAGAGGTAAAAAAATTTTAAATCATTTGCAGTTTTATTAATAAAATAAACTAAATTCAAAACTATTTTAATTTAAACTATATTATTATTTCTTAACATTGAAAATTTATACAAACTGTTGTTTTCTTTACTTTAATCTAGAAAAAACCTGAGGAATTATTAATGTTTTACTATTCAAAATTTTACCTTTAATAAATCTAAAATCTATGAATGATGAAAATTCAAAAACTTTCGTATATAATCAGTTGGTACTTTTGTACACATAGTTGTACTTTTATTACCCAGTTGGTTTTATAATTTCATTGTATTAAAAATGAACTACTTTTTAAATATAATCTCTAGTATTAATTATAGAGATTTTATTAAAAAAAAGTAGTGTTAAACATATTAGTTATCATTTGTTACGATCAACCTTATTTAATAAAAGATTGCTATTGAAAATTGCGATTTTTTGTGCATGATATTAAAATCTATTTAACGCAGTCTATATTTCACTCTAATAAAGGTTGCATGGCAAAAGGAAATATCATTTAAATTTGTGATTCTCTGTTCACCAAATTCACTTTCAATGCACTTTGCTTGTTGCTCACATTTTGCATCCTATTTCCACATTTAAAGAAGTAATGCCTTAGTATCATCTGTATTTTTCATCATGTGTTATTGTATGAATATTTGTTTTTCACTTTGTCATGTAAAGAGAACATTAGATCCAATAAATGATGGATCACAATCTTCTGGACGATTTCCAAAAGCTCCACTGCCTCAGGTATGTTTGCATTTTTTAAATGCAGTAAAACCTGCATTTAAGTCATTACATTTTTATTAGTAATAGTTAATTTGGAGCTTAATTTTATTAAAAAATATAGTTTTAGGTTGTGTTTTTTTTTTTTTTTTTTTTTTTTTTTAAATCTTGTTCAGTGAAAATATTTTACTCAAAAATTTATTTTAAATATTTTTAAAGCTAATGTTGTTTATTAAGAATGATTACTTCAGTTACATAAATTTATTTTGAAAATTTTAATTCTTGTGAATTCTCTGAGAATCCAAACTATATATGTTACATTTAATATTAGTCACCATTCTAGTGATTCTTTGGAATTAATATTTTACTCATTCTTTGGAATTAATCTTTTATACATCTAAAAATACATTACAAACTCTCAAAATAAGATCTTGTAATTTATTACAAAAAGGAATAGTAATATTTTTAATAATCTCTCTTAATTCTGTGTTAAAATATGCAATTATTACAAATAATGAAATCAACCAATTTCTATTCAGCCTAACAACTAATTTCATTTAAATGTTTAAAATTTTGCTATTAATTTTTTGTTGTATGTTATTGGATATCTTGGAATACTAACAATCTTGATTGTGTCACCTGAATAATCTAATAGTTAAAGTAATGTTTTTTGAAATATTTAAAACTGGCAACCACAGAATTTGCAAACAGACTGCTATCTCTTTTTATATTATTTTCATATCCTTCATCAACATTTCTCTAAATTAAATAACTATCAAGCTAGTTTGTTAGTTGCTTTTGTTATTCTTCAAAAATTAGTTTGAATATTCATAAAATTTTCATTATTTACATTACAAATTCTTTGTAAATAACTAATACATCCATAACTACTGTGATTTGTTTTGCGTTATTTTAAAAACAATTATTTGACATCGTACTTTATAAGTATTAGATCCTATTAAAATACCTAGCAATTCATTTCTTTGGCCAATATTTTATAAACAAAAATGTTCAGTCTTGTCCAACTTAATTTTCCTACTAATATTAAGTTTTTCTTTTCATGCAAATCTCATTTATGAAAAAATAACATTATGTACAAAGCTATCAATTTCTTAAATTATCCATCGTAAATATTTATTATTTTTTATACTTACATTATCAGTTCTCCATCTGTATTAGTGGATTTAAAGTAATTCAAGAATACCTTGTGGTTTTAACATAGCTGCATAATCTTCTTGAATTGCTTTACATAATGTAAGTTAGATTAAAATGAATTATCTCTATAATAGGTTTGAATTATTTGATTTCTACAAAATATGCTTGTTTTTATCATAATGTCTCGTTACATTTAACTTTTTATGAATAAAAGATAGGTAATATATAATCAATATTCAAACCCATCTGAAAGATTTTCTAATGTGTGCTTAATTTCTAGTCTGGTTCTTTCTTTTCTTTTAACATGTATGTATATTTAATAAATTCTTTTTACAAAAAATATGTAATGCTTGATTAATAAAGTTATAAAAATTTATTTCTATTTAAAATTAAAATCTTTAAATTTATTTTTAATTCTGCATTACACACACACACACGACTCATTAAAATTTTAAAATTCATTTTGTAAATGTATGGTTGTATGCTCTATCTTTTTGTTGTATTTAAATAATCTTATCTAATTGCTTTATGGTATTTATATTTGTTCCAAATATTAAACAATTTTTTGAATATTCATGTGTATATATGTATGTATTGTATAAGGAGGAAAGGGGGAAAAACAAATATGTGTAATATGAAAGTACACCACTTTTAACCTAATATTATTATTTTAATTCTATTTAGATATTTAGAAAAAGTTGAAATGAATTTGAATATTTTAGTTTCATATCTAAATTTAAAATATAAATGTGCTTACAAATAATGCTTTAACAATTTAAAACAATTGGTATCAGGCTATAAAACGATTTCTTATTTTACTACCAACTCCATTTATGTTAAGTGTATCATAATGAATACATTCTAATTCTTGTCTATTTTATTAATTTTGTATTATATTATTATCTCATGATAAAATTAATATGATGGATCATGTTGAATTGATAGTTTTTCTTCTTTCTATTAGCTTTCATCTCTTGCTCATGCTCCAGTGCTTTCTTCAAGTGGTAATTCTACTACAGTTAGTAAACTTTAAAATGCATTAAACTCTTAACATATAAAAGCCAATGATATTTGCTTGTAATAATTTTGATACTTTTTATTTATCATTTTAAAATATCTCTTTTAATTAAATGTTTTTAGTTTAGATTGGTTTTTTTTTTTATCTTTGAATATCAGCATTAATAAAAAGTCTCATTTAAGCAGTCTCTTTTTTTGTTTCCCTAACTATGCTGAAACTTTAATTTCAGTTATATTATGCATTTCCTGAACTTTGCTTATAATAATTTAATTTAAGATAACAAATTACATTAACTTCCTCTAAGCATTGCTTAAGATATGAAAGTGTTTTAATTCTAGTTAGAGTAATGAGTAATTGTTACAATATGCTCCAGGCCCCTGATTTCAAATTGCATTGTCAAATAACGTAAAAAGATGAATTATTATTTTAAGATGACCTCAAAATGAGTTTATCTATTGTCTCTAAATAACATTTAACATGTTGGAAATTTTCAATTAATAATGCAAAAACTTTTATAATTTTCTAATATTTTCCCATATTTCTTCAGTGTTATCAAAGAAGTTTTTACATTTCCTTGCAAATGCATGATATGTATAGTATAAATTAATTGAAGTTTTTTGCATGAAAAATAATGCAAAAGCTTCAATTAATTAGAGATCAAAATATTTGTTTTATATTTCAACATATATCAGTAAGCTTATTTATAATTGTCTTATGATTAATAGACAATTGTGAGTTTGTTAACAAATTTAAATTCATTGAGAGCACAAATTTCAAAAATAAAATACCTGAACATTCATAACAATTATTTGTAATAATGAAATAAAATAAATGTTCTTGATAATATAGATAAATGAAAAGAACTCCCCTTTATTTTATTATCATATAAATTCATTTAAATTCAGATTAAAATGTTCTAAATGTAATATGAATTTAATATAAGTTTGTTAGACAAAAAAAGAAAGCGTTATATTTTTAGCATTATATATTAAATTATAGTTAAGAGTAATTTTATGACCTTGAAAATGATCAATGAATATCATAATCAAAATATTTATCCATGAACATAATAAAATAAAATTCACAACTTATCTAATGAAAACCATTTTCTTTTTATGATTATTAAACTGAGACATTTTCTCAGTTGAAAATTTTTTTGTTCAAGTATTTAATTAATTTTTTTTTAGTTGAAACAGTTCAATTAAACACATTTAAAAGTTTTCTTTGTTAGGTTTTAGTATTCCAAAATGTTTGATTTTCTACAATAGTGTTATAAAAAATTTTTTTTGTATATGGAAATAAGTATATTATAAAATGCATTATTTAATCAAAAAGCTCTTTCATAAAATTTCCTCTTTCTTTGATTTTTGCTCAAAATTTTTCATTTGTTATGTTCTTAAAAATATTTGTTATTAGAATTTTTATAATTATTCAGATTTTTCCTTTTCAGTTTTTAATTAGACATGTAATCTTTTTTTATTTTTTTTTAATGTAATAGTTTTTGTCATATTTTCAAAATATATATTAAAAATATTTTGATTTTATTACAAAAAATAACAAAACATAATGATTGGACAATTAAAAATGTATTTAAATGTATGATCATTTATGAAATTTTTTAAGTATCTCCATATTAGCTGAATTTCCTTTTCAACAATTCTCCTCATAGTAACATTTTGATATGTTCAATATTTTTAAACTAGGATTAAGAATGAAAACAATGCATTTTCAATGAAAGTTTTAAACTGAAAAATAAAATAATTATATTATTTTGATTTAATTTTGTTCTTTTATACACTTATCTATTTTTTCTTAAATAGAGATCAACAATTTATTTTACTGATTATGTTTAAAGTTTTACTTAGTATAAAGCATCAAAATATTGTTACTGTACAATGTTATTAGCACATATTTGTTTATATATTTTGTTTCTCAGTAATTTAATTCATTCTTACAATATTCTTATATTTTACAATTTTCTTCATAGCCATCATCTAAATTTGCAAATAAAGACAATGTTTTTGAAAACAAGCCTTTAGAGTTGGCTCGTTTTGAAAACAGAAGAGGTACCCAACTTGCACCAGTCAAATTAAATGCTTTAAAAATGCCACCAGCACCAAAAAAGTCATCTGGTCTGTCTTTCATGCCTAAAGGTTCATCTTTATCAAAAAATGTGCGACGCACTAAGGAAGAAGACAATCAATTTGAGCCTCACATTCTTGAAGGAAAAAAATCGGTTTGAAATTTTTTTCATCCATATTTTAAATAATTATCAGTTGTTTTTCCAAATAACAAATGTTTCTAATATTTATTTATGCCAAATTATTTGTTTTAGTGAAAGAGTTAAAAATCATCTAAGTAAACTATTTTCCAGTTCATTAAAACGTATATAACAAATAAAATAACAATAACTATGATGATAGCTATGTTTGTCTGCATTAATTTAGAAAACTTCATGTAAAGTTTTAGCTGTAAAGCATTTTATTTTAATTATATATTAAATGAGACATTACTTTTTGAAAGAACCGTTATATTTATTTAAAAAATTTTTTTGTTGAATTATGGTATTCAATTTTTGTAATAGTGTTGAATCAAAATTAATTTTAACATTTAATTTTTAGGTATCACATGAAGATTTTAGTGACAGTCCAAATTCTGATGAGGATTCCAAGTATTCATATGAGGTTAAAAATTACTTAATGCTTTTAGATATTTTTATTATTGAATGACAATAATGAAAATAGTTGGAAAACACTTGTTGATTATTGGACAAATCATTAATTTTTTAAATGATCTATTATCGCATATAATTATTTTAAAATTTTATGACTGAAGTGTTAGCTATTCAGTACTAAAGATGGATATTAATATGTTGACAAAATGTTTCATATTGGAGGAATAAGCACTTGTTTTACAAGAATTTTTGTTTAACAAATTTTGGAAATAACTACTTTCTATACATAGATAATCTTAAAAGTTCTGTTGGGATAAACTAATACGTTACATGATATTTATTTAAATTTTATTAATCTTTCATTGTTTTTATGAGTTTTAAGCAAGCATATATCATTAAAATAAAGAAACATCCAGCAGAAGTATTCAATTTCTACTGGATAATAACTGTATTCATCTTTATATATCATATATCAAATTTTTTTATGTAACATGAAATCTAATTAATTAAGAAGTACTAATTCCATTAAAAAATTTACACTGTCTAAATTTAGTTACTATGTGTATAGGTATATGTTTATTCATGGAGCTATTGTAAATAAGTAACTTTATTAAACTAGTATCTTTAAAAAGATTCAAAACTTAATGAATAATTTTAAACAAATTATAAGTGTGTAATATTTTGTATACTTTTTCTGTTAAATAATTTTCTATGACTAATATTTAATTAGTGAAGTTAATTTTTATTTTTTTAGGATAGTGGTGATGATTTAGACAAAGGTTTTAATGATAGGAATCTATATGATGCTGTTGGTCTTACAATTTCTCCTTCTCATTCTGCATATGAATCACCTGATGTATGTCATTTCCCCTTAATCTTGAATTATCTTTTTAAAGATATTATACAAATGTTTCTATGCTGTTTAGATATTTATGATATCTTTCATGAGCAAATTAATGCCCATTTAAGTCATTTCTATGTGAGAAAAAAAAATGTTGAAGTCTATCAACATTTCTTTGATTTTAAATTAAACAATTTATTTTTATGGTAACTAAATCAATTTAACAAAAAAGTAATTTTCTTCAGATCTTTAAATGAATTCGGAATTCGGTTGTTGAACAAATTTTTAGTGGTTCTTGAATTTTTATTGAATTTTTTCTTACATTGGATCATTTGAAACATTTGCCCAAAAATGTTAAAAAAAGAACATTTTAATTTCTTTGAAAGTTTTTTTGGGAATTAAGATTTAAAAATATTAGAGCATTATTTTTTAAATTGCAACTTATACATTTTTAAGAGAAAAAATCTTAAGTTTGTATCTCTTCTGACAATAATTATTTAATTGGGGAAACTTAATGTTGGTTAAAATATTATGTATCATATATTTTATATAAAAACTTCATTTTCATTTATTTATTTCAAGAACATTAATACACATCAAAATTGGTTTGAAAGACTTTCATGAAACAGCAAAAAATAGTTAATGTCAAGTTTTAAGCATTACATAATGACAGTGATCATTATTATTATATTCAAATTCATGAAAAAGTTCAATAGATACCAATAAAAATAATCTTTTTTGACTTTTAAAAAGAATATCTTGATTTCTTTTATGTATTTTATTCAAAATATTTAAATTATGAAAAGCAACTAAGGTTTGAGTTTTTGAATCTTTTTGCAAAATTTTAATACTTTACAAGATAAATCCTTTTCTTTCCAAATAAGTCTAATACTTTAGCCCAAATTTATACATTTCTTTGTACATAAAATATTGTCTTATGCTAGAAATTTTTTTGAAAAGAAACTACTTTTATGTGGTACAGCTTTTTTTTTTTTTTTTTTTTTTTTTTCCAATAGATTTCTGTAATTTTGGTATCATTGTCTTTTTTACAGTTGTAATTCTTTGAAATTATATTATTTTACATAATTTTAAATGATCAATAATGTGTGAGGAAAATTAAAATTATTATTATTCAAAATCAAGTTTAGGAATTAGTAATATTCAAAATTATATAATCAAAATTTTTTATTCCCTGTAACAATTTTATATATACAAAATAAAATGTTTATAAAAAGTACCTTATTATTTTAATTCTGTCATTTTTTTAGCTGAATTTAATTATATTTATAAAAAAAATATTTAAAATTCCTAAATATATTTTTTTTACAAATATGATTAATTTGATCTAAGAAAGTATTATGATTTTAAAAAATGAGGTTTTTCTAAATTTATCTAATTTAAAATAAATTTAATACAAAACTTCAAGAATAAAAAATATATATATCATAAATATTGCAAATTCAAGTATATGGAATCAAAACTTACTAGAGATTTTTTATTTATATTTCTTACTTTTTACATATTTTTACCGGCAATGAAGTACAGTTTTCTCTTATTGCATATTATAGATTTTATGCACTATTGAGCTGTGAAAATTTTCCCTTTGATTTGAATGATATTTTAACTATGATTAATATTATGGAATAAAAATAATTTTTTGTGCAAATCATATTTTCTGTTCATTTTAGATTGGCCATCAACTTAAACTTAGAAACATTTTTGTACATGCCTACACATTTTGAATTCAAATTATCAAATTATATAAACCAAATTCAATAGAGTTTATCAAAATTTTCAATAAATTCAAAACTAAAAGCAGACTTAATTCATAAATTCATAGTAACAATAAATACCATGTTTTTTTCCTTCTGTTGTTTCATTTTTTTCAAGAATGAACAACCTTCATTCTAATAATTTTAAGAAATACCACTTTAAACTTATAAAGGGATTTTTCTTAGAATTATTAGAATTAATGTTATTTTTTAATGTATTATATTTAAAATAAATTAGAATTATAGATTCTAATTTAAAATAATTGACATTAATATTGGCACAAGTGATTTTGAAATTTGTATCCAACTGAATGTTAGTGCATAACTGAATGTTAGTGCAAAATTATAATAAATATATTATAGCTGTATCATTATTTAACAATTCTATTATTGAATTGATATGTGTTAAGTTATTACATTGGTTTCTTGTTATATACTTAATTAAGATGAAAGACATTAATTATGTGTGTTGCAATTGCATATGAGCATATACTAATCTTAAACTCATACTTAAATTCAATCAATGTAAATAATTAAATAGAAGTATGCCAAAAGTAATATATATTTTTAATATTATGTATCACCCTTTAGAAGATTTTTATAAAAAAATTTCGCAATGTAGTTGTACAGTGTTGTTTTCTTACAACTTAAAATCCAAAACAACTGTTTGTTATGGACCCATGATTATTAAAATGACGTTTATGAATTTTCCAATTTTTACCTAATAGATTATATTAGTGAAGAAAAAATGAAAAAAAAAAAAAACTGTGATTTTTTAAAAAGTATATACATTTTATGA
>JAPDSC010156476.1:0-11433 GCA_026290005.1 Latrodectus geometricus | reverse complement strand
CATACTAAAAGTGAAGAAAAAAAATGTCTACTTGTCACAAGCAGGTTTCTTCCTCAGATATATCTTTAGGCAATACTCTAAGAAATAATCCTTTTACTTTTTAATGAAAAATAATATGTATAACTATAACATCATTCTTCAGAGATATTTGCTTGTTTAGCAAAATAATCGGTAAAAACAGAATGTTTATTGTATTTTTAAAAAATTATTGATTAATTTTTTAATGCCGTAAGCAGTCTATTCAAATTTCTGTTTCTTTTTTATCATTCACTGACTCAGTAGACAAATAAATCTATTAATGCTATTTACAAATTATATTAAGGCCATGATGGCCTGTTTGAATAGGTCATTCTTCTCGTTACCAGAAGGAAGTGTGTTCGAATCCTGGTTTAATTGTAAATCCGTTGTGTTCGTTAATGGCGATTGCGGCAAGATATCACTGGCCAATTTCAGATATCTTGCAAGGGCCACGATGGCCAATTGATTAGGGCATCGTACTCGTTAACGAAAACTAATGAGTTCGATTCCTGGCTTATCCGAAGAACTGTCGATCACTAATGGTGAAAGGGGAATGTAAAGTACGTCTGGATCGCAATATCCTCCCTGTTCCCATTCCAAATTAATACCTGTGAGAAACTAGGCACTTCCCTGGCTTCCTATCTCTAAATTGGAGGATTCAGAAGATGCTGCCATCTATGAGTAAAAGTCGTACTTCACCCTCGTGGGGGTGGGATGTTCTGCTCTTAAACGTAAGATGCTCTTTCTGACTTCAATCGCCCAGTCCCATACGAGCGGGCTTAGCTTAGCCAAGAGCCATTTGTAACAACAAGTAACTGGATTTCAGCTTTTTGTGTTTGACAAAAACAACCTGTTTTTGTTTTTTACTATCACTATCACTAGATTTTAAAATGATTTTTAACTATCACTAGATAAGTTGATAAAGTACATATATGGAAAATATGTGTACCCCTAACCGCTAAACGTAGAAAACCTTTTTCACTAAAGTCTTGAAGTATCCACAACTGAGGGGCATAATTCAGTTAATTAATTCTTGAACAATATTTCTATGAACAAATCAAGCAAGGAATATTATTCAGTTATTAAATCATAAAATCATTTCTGCTGTTTTGTATCAGGAGCCAATCAGTTATGTAAGAAGATGTGGATTGGTACATCAACAACAATACAATAGCTGTTAAATATCTTTGGAGACATTCAGACAAATGTTTGGAGTAAGCATACCTACATGAGCCAATGTTTTTGATTAATTAAATGAGTGAAACTTCACAGGAATCAATGATTAAAGAATTATCAATTTTAATAACTTATTGTGACTATTCAATTATATAAGACTACGGGAAGAATTATACAATGTGTAATATGATTAAAATAATAAGTTACAAAATAGTTAGTGTACAACATTTATATGAATAAGGTTTATTCAGATTTTTTTTAAATAGATATTTTTTAAATTCATATATTTATTACATTTACTTGTACTATTTTTAATTCTTATAAATTATTTCGATTTTAGATAAAATTGTTTACTTATTTTAGATAAAAATGTTTACTATTTTTAATTCTTATAAATTATTTCGATTTTAGATAAAAATGCTTACTTATTTCAATGAATCTGGTATTATATTGAATCATTTGAAAAATGCAAGTCAGTGCTAGATGAATTTTGCATATTATTAAATGAAACAGTTATTAAATATATAATTCAAATTTCATGAAATAAATGAAGATAGAAATTCTAGAACTATTTGTGTATTTAAGTTTATTTTGAGAATTATTTGGTAAGTCATATTTTTTAATTATTTGAGTGATTATAATATTTAAAAAAAACCTACTTCATAATGTTTCTCACATCAATATTGAAAGCTGTATCAAACTATACAAAAAATTAGGATAAAGAATAGTTTATAGTTGATATTTGAAGTTTTTATACGGAAAGCAGTTTTCTGCATATCTTAAGCAAATAAGATGATTGTATTGAGAAAGATTAGATATTTCAAAAAGCTTTTATAAAATTTCATTTATCATAGCAGTTACTTTATGATTGTTTTTATAACGTAAAATTAAAAATGGTTAAATTTTGGATCAATGAAATATTTAAATTTTCTATTAAGAAAACATTTAGAGAACATTTCAGCATTTTATGAAAATTTACAGTTAAAATTGGAATTATGTATTCGAAATATTTTTAGTAAAATATTAATGAAAATTTCAATATTACTAGGAAACGTATCTTTAGAGAAAGCTTAGATAACATGCTATTATAAGGCTTCCATACATGTTATGCATTGTTGGACAATTATAAAGACTAAAGTTTAAATGTTTAAACGTGTTAAATGAGGAATGACTTCATATACTAAATTTTTCAATAAATATATTGTAAAATATATTTTTGTACTTAATGAAAATTAATATTCAGTAATTGATTTTATTATTGTATGCCATAATAAATGAATAAACTAATAAATGTTTTTAAAAATCAAAACTAAATTTAAATACTTATTATACAAAGATAATTTTTAAATAAAATTAAGTTTTCATTTTCAGTAAACCTAATTATTAGTTTTGGAAAAGAATTTTTTATTTTAAACCATCTATTCTTTTGCAAGAAATAAACTTAAGTAATTTGAAAATAAAGAAATTGTCATGTTTATTTTTTATTGTTGAAAAACAAGAATCATCATTTACAAACATCTTATATAATAATAAAATGTCATAAACGAGGAAATGGAAATTTTATTATTGATGATTTTTAAATACTTTTTTTACGAATATTGCCTAAGGGGAAACCTCAGTATAATCAAAATTTTTCCAAAGAATAAAAAACTCCCCATAGTATTGGGTTCGATCAGAATCTTCTTGTGGTAAGCAAATTGTTTTTCTAATAAACAGAAAATTTTAAAAAATAAATTAAAATCTTTTAGAAAATTGAATATTTTTACGACTTTTCTTGGAAATAATTTTATTTGTGAAAAATAATCTGAATTGCATTCAGAGCTTTTCAAAAATGTATAATCCTTATACTTTGACTTTAGAATATATTTATTTTGCACAACAAAAGATCATGTTACTTTATGACATTTTATTACTTAGAAAGCGTTTATTAATATTTTTTATTATCTTTTTTAAAACTACTGTATAATAATGAAACTTCCAATTTTCACACACATCCCATCTTTATTACTTCTAATATAAAATCATTTCTAAAACACAGATAAGTTGTAACATTTCGCTATGAAATGCGTGCAGTCAGATTCAGCCAATTATAGAGAAACATTTTATATCAAAATATATTAACATAGACAGCAATAAAATAATTTATTTAATAAACGCTTAACATTTTAATATTATTTTATTATAATTTTACGAAGAATACATTTAATTGTTAATAACATTTCAATACTGTGATAAAAAGTTTTAATCTTAAAATAAGAAGATTTAATGCAGCAAAACGGAAGGCATGCCAAAATATTCTTAAATAAAACTTTTGATATAACAAATATCTAGTTTTTAAATAAATCTTCATAGAAAAGTATGCTGTCGAGTCAGAACATTGTTAACATTAAGCGAACTTGATTAACGTTTTTAATTGCTTTCAAGCGTAAAACATTTCTATTATCTGTTGTTGTCGTGTCTAGCCAGGTTGGCAATATGGGGTGCGCTGCTCCACTTTTCCAACTGAACCATATTTGGTGTGGAGTCCGGCTTCCTCAGTACACACATACCATAGGTAGCCGTTTATAGGGTAGACAACCATTCACACGTGAAGAAAGGACAAAGACTAGAAAGAGAGAGAGAAAGTATATCCATGCCCGAGCCAGGATTCGAACCAGGTCTCATCCATCTCTAGTCAGGTACGCTAACAACTAGACACGTTGGGCGGCTATTATCTGTTATTTCATATAAATTAAAATATTTTTTTAAATAAATCCTTGCAATCAAGTTTATTCTGTTAGTGTATAACTGAAAGCTTCATACTGCATCTACATAAGTACATAAAAATCAATATTAATACAATATAAGAATACAGTTAATATCCGGAATTCAAAAATGAAACATTTTAGTGATTGTAACAACTCAAACTTTAATCAATAGTGAATTCATATCTATATTTCGTAGGAATTATAAATATATCGAATATAACTATCCCCAAGAACATAACATATTTTATGGTTATATACATATTATGAAATATGTTGGTTTAAAATAATTTGAAATAGGAAGCTTGCATAGAGCTTATTTCCAAATATCAACGAAAAATTTTAAAATATCTGCATATTTCAAAAAACTGATAAGCAATATTTAAAGCAAGTAAGATTTTCAAACATTTCTTAATGTTTGAATATGACTTTCTTGTTTTAAATATTGCTTATCAGTTTAAATAAATATGAAAATTATAATTATTTAAACATAAACCAGCATATCCCATAAAATTAAAAATAAATATTTTTAATTTTATTTTTTTTCTTATACTTAAATAACTATAATTTTCATATTTTTTAATTTTAATAATCAATTACAAATACATATTTATTTATTTCTAATTGGAGTAGTATTTTTTCATTAATCTTGTCACGAAAAACTTGATGTTCCCTATTTTATTTTATACAATAATTTCAATTTGGTTGCATGTTATAATGCAGCTTGTTTAAAACGTGCAAACTCTTCAATCGATAACAAAAGTATCTGGAGGAAAGTGATTGTTTTTCTTAAAATGTAATATGTAAAAAGTAAAAATAATTAAATGATTAAATCTTCAAGTGGAATATGATTAATGTCAGATAATTGCATATTGAATTTTTAAATCAGTAATTGGTGCATCATCCCTCACAGTAACGCATGGTTACATAACCTAGGTAAGGAATAATATAGATTCTTGTATCTTCTTGAGATATATTTTCCATACATCCATCATTTGCTGTTTCAGATCTTCTTGACTTTTAGCATTCTGATGGTTTATCATGTCCCTAACGTTTATTATTTAGGAAATTCTTGGTAATTTTGTTCATCAAAGAAGAGAATTAATATAAAATTAGTTCACACATATTTTGTTACATATAATTCTAAGTAAATATCCTGTTGAAAGTTGGCTCTCTGATGCGTATTTTGACGGCGAATGCCGCCAACTACGATCCTCCATCTAGCGGTATAAATAATAAATCCTTAAAAAGAAAATTCCCTTTTTATATTTTTCTAAATAATGTTTCATATGTTCATTCATATTTGTTTAGGCTTCAAAAAATTTATAATTTTCTAATTTTACTCTGGATTAATAATCTTCAATTTTGCTTTAATATAATTTCAAAATAGCCGCCCCACCTGTCTAGTGGTTAGCGTAACTGACTACTGATGGGGAGGGCCTGAGTTCGAATCTCGGCACGGGCCTGAATGAACTTTCTCTTTCTCTCTCTGCGTGTTCCTTGTCCTTTCCTCAGATGGCCCACCCTATAAACGGGTTTGTGGTGGTGTGGCCTGGGCGATGCTACTCGTACCTCCGTGACTGGGTTCAAAGGTGCCCACCGGGTAACGATAAAATGAGTAGCAGTTTCCGGCCTTGCTGTGGCAAATGGGCTAATGTACTTACTTGCTCAAAGGTGCTCCCCACTAGAAATAAAAAATAATAATTTCATAACACAAAAATAGTTCTCAGAATTTTTTTAAATAAATAAAAATTGAGATTAATATTTTTTAGCTTAATAAGTGATAAATGTCTTTTTCATTTTATATCATTATTAGTATTATAAAAAATTTGCATGTCAAAAAAATGTGTTGTGTATATCAGTCAATTCAATAAATAAATAAAAAATATGCTAATATATTTCATCAAAGTTTAATTTCTAAACAAAAGGATAAATTCGAGATGTAAAATAATTTCAATAAAACTGATAGACAAGTCATAAAACTTTCACAGGAGGACTAAAAATTTAATTTTAATCTTAACCCACTAAAATCCTTAGAAATCGTCTCTCTCCTTGTTAAAATTAGAGAAGCACTTAAACTGATTTCCTTCCTGATGACGAAGGAAAATCATTTTAGAGTCTGATTTTGTAACTACTCGCTGTGTAAGAGCCACGGGAGGCATTACTGTCATTTGCCAACATATAATGAAAGTTCTCTTTTATACAACCAAATCGCGACAGTGTAAACCCAGCTGCGAAATTCCTGCACTTCTTTTTCCTATGCGCTAGGTAAATTAAATCCCGACAACAATAAAGTTACATCGTTAAGTACATCCTCCCGACAGTCCCATTGGATAATTAACAAAGGCGAGGGATTCTAATTGGTCGCCTCATGATGGATTTCGAATTTCAGTAAGTACGCGCACAAAGTTTACTCTTGTGAATGGCCTAAATTTTTCTAGTTAAATGAGGCGATTCCTTTGTTTCGTCTTGAATGTAGAGACAAAAGGGCGGTTACAGTTTTTTTTCACAACCATTATCGTCTCATTTAACTGCTAAAAAATAATGAAAACTATAATAATATGGTCTTCAACCGAACACTCTTGTTTAGTGTAATAAGGTTTTTAATTCTATATTGTGAATAAAAATTATTCTTGTTACAGAAAGTTTTAGGTGTTTTGTTTTAATTCATTCTATAAAAAATTACGTGTGTAAGTTAAAATAATTTAAGAAAAAAATATAAGTTTTATAAAAATCAAATTAAAAAAACATTTTATAAATTTAACTAAATTTTGCATTTTAAATTTGTTTCCTAATTCGGTAAGAAATATTTATTTCCTATTATAATATTCGATAAGAAAATATTTATATTAATATTTGTTTCCTAATTCGATAAGAAAATATTTGATTTCTGAACAATGAAAATAATCTATCAATGGGATTAATGTTAGAACCGTCTGCTTTATCAGAATAATAAAAATACTGTACTACATATATATAGTATAAATATTAAGCAATTGTATGAATCAATTAAAAGGTGATTTTACACCAATCAATGTATTCTTTCTTAGAGTGTTTTCATTATTTTGATATGTATATTTTTTCCATATGAACAATGAAAGAAAAATTAGAATATATTTATATATAAGAGAACATTGTAATTCTCTTTTAAGTATTATTAAATATATTATTTTTTATCTTTCGTTACAGAATATTTGGAAGTGCTTATGGGGAGGAGAACTTTGAAGAATATTTTTCTCTGAGACTAGTGAGTAATGGTTTTACAAATATTTATCTATAGAATATTTTTGATCAGAGGAAAATGAAAATGTGATTATTTTTTAAAATATTATTATACATTGAAAATCGTATAAGCGTATTTATAAATTTTTTTAATAAAAACCATTGTTTGTTTAAAAAATGTAGAAAATCTAGGATAATAAAATAATAGAAATTTTAAAATATTATATTGTGTGTCTTAAGTTGATTAAAATTTAAATGAAATGAGAAAAATTAAAACATTTTTATACTTATATGAATTTAAGATTGTGTGCCTTCACTTTTTCAAACTGTCACGCCAAGTTTTACCTGAGGGGGAGACGAATGTTTAGCCCTCATTTTTTCTGATTAACATTTCGTGATTTCGAAACCCACGTTTGGCAGGCTGTTTGAAGTGGATCGTAATTCACTTTAAACTGCATATCTTGGTTTAATTAGCATTCTCGTGTAAAAAATTTTTGTTGAGAAACAAACAAGCCACTTATTTCTAAAATAAATATACGTGGAAGAAATAATTAAATTTCTTAAAAAAATGATTATATCATGGCTGTGTTTCATTTTTATAATAATTATAATAAATTGTTTTTCTTCTATTCTTGAACATTATTAACTTACCGTGCCGCCTACTCTGTCTAGTGGTCAGCGTGCCTGACTGCATATACGGAGGCCTGTGTTCGAATCCAGGTTTGGGCATGGATGTACTTTCTCTTTCTCTCTCTCCTGCCTTTGTCTTTTCCTTGTATGAATGGAGAATGAAGGGATGCCTATGGCATGTGTGTACTGTGGAAGTCAGACTCCACACCCATTTGCGGTTCAATTGAAAAAGTGGAGCAGCTCATCCATACTGCCAGTCTGACTGGCACTCGACAAAAAAAAAAAAAAAATAACTTACCGTAAGCTAAATATTTCTTAGATACAAAACTATTTTAAAGAATACAATTTTGATTTATTTAATTCAAAATTTAATTTATTTGAATTATTATTTGTTAGAGTTATATACTAATGACTGTGAATATTTTTAAATATTTCTAATAAATTATAATGGTATGTAATCAACGTTAATTTCTATGCAACCATCGATGGAAAATGAGGTTGGAATACTATTTTTCGCTTCAGTTATGTTTTATGTTTCTTTCTCTTCTCTGCAATTAAACATGCCTAAATTCAGATGTACTTAGCTGAAAATTTAGAAGTTTTTTGCTTTAGTTTCTTTCTGAATAATTTTACGTAATGATGATAAAAGAAAAAAACTTTTTGGATAAAGTAAATGCCGTTTAATGAAAGTGGTTACCAGTGCGTGTACAAAATCAGAACTTTGAGCAAAAAACAGCCCAAACTTATTAATTAACATGTTTAATAAAACTCATTTTGAAAGAACTACCTTTACGCGTTAAAGTACCGAATAGTTTTGCTAAAAAATGCATTATGATCAAAGAGATTAAGAAAAAAGAGCTTGTTTTTTTTTTAACTTATTAAAATATAACTTTTTCTCTTTCTAATTTATACTTTAATTTAAGAAGAGGGAGAAAAAAAGGGAAGTTCTTCATAATATTTTCAAGTACAGTTTTGAAAATACTTTCACTCTAAGAATGTAAAAAATTCCTAATTTAAAATTATTTTTAAAATTTAAATGTTTTTAATTTTTTAAATGTTTTCAATTTTAATACATTTTCAAATTATTTCTTATACTTAAACATCAATTTAATTTATAAATATAATTGATTTTTTTTCTAAAGCCTTTTTTTACCTCGAGGGCTAACTACACTAAGATGGAATGTTTTTAATGAATTTGGAACCACTACAAATGGCTAAGCCCATGATGAAATTCGTACTCATGATATTTTGAAAAAGAAGGCATGAACGTTATCCATTCCATTACCATCTCCACAGATAAAGGAACGAAATCCAGGCTGAAAATAGTACCCTTTCAGAATATTACTTTTTTTTACTGAAACTGATGCTTCTAATCACAGAAATGGGTTACATTTGTAGGACTATTGATAAAACCTGACAAAATGTTTTCAACAGATCCAAACAGATTCGAGCTAAATTACGTAATTAGAATAAATGAAGAGCCTCTTATGACAAACCTATGGGAAATAAAAGTAGCTGTTCCATATAATTTTGAAAGAATAAAAAAAGCTATGTGGCAGCAACCCTATGACTTTGAAGTTTCCCTTAAAAATATTATTCATTATACTCTTTGTAATATATATAAATATTTATGTACTTATACAAAGGGTAAAGGGTACTTATACAAAGGGTATATGTAAGTATACAAAAGGTGTTCCAAAATTAACACAAGTTTTAAAGTAAATAAAAAACATGGTGTTAAGTTTTTAGATATTTTTTCATTGAATAATAAAATGCATAGTATAGACTTATTTATGGAATAACACATTAGGTAAATAACCTCCATGGCTTTGTTGGCAGATACACATATTTTTGACGAAATGTTTCATAAATTTTCTGAATAATTGTGGCTGATTTTTTTTTATTTAGATCTTCATTTCCTCTTGTAATGCACTGGTTGCTGGGAACCTGTTGACATAGACATTTAATTTCAAATAATGCAATAAGAATAAATATAATGGTATTAAATCTCATTTCTCTAAGAGGTCAATTCTGATTAACTAAACGAGAGAGTACACAACTAGAAAATGTTTCATGCTGCCATTCAATTGTTTCACTGGTTGTATAGCATGTATAACTGGTTGTATAGCTCTTCTGCGTTCATTAGACTTTAATTGTTGGGTTAGTTAAATTTTGTAAATATGAAGACACAGCTCTTCTGTGACTATACGCTGTAGAGGGCTTCTTGAAATTTGCAATTCTTGTCCACCATGCCAAATTGATTTTTTGAGGTTTTCACTAATACTCTCACTTTTTACTTCGACATTAATCTTCGACCGGCTTGTTCTTGCACAACCAGTGTATTTAGTTTCCTCAACTGATCCAGTTTCCCTTAATTTTTCAAATAATTGAGTTTTCAGTTTCCCTTAATTTTTCACAATTGATGAGGTTAAAAGACTATTTTGATCACAGTTTTATAAACCTTTCAAAATATAGCCTCCAAAATTTCATTATTTTTGAAATAATTTTCAATAAAGAAAACACGTAGTTGTATGGTATAATGCTCCACTTTTAGTAACCGTAACCCTATGCTCTCAGTGTTAAATTGTACCTCAGTTCAGTATTGCCGACAATTTACATCAAAAATGGGACTGCAAATTCAAATCGGTCGATTTTGGGGCAAAAAATCAATATATATATATATATATACAAATATATTTAAAGAGACACAAAGAAAAAGTGAGATATAGATAAAAAGATGTATACATACATAGATATACATGTATTGCAATAAAAGGATGATGAAAGAAGGCAAAGTCATTAAGGGTGTTCTTTAGCATGATATATGCTCTCACTTTACCTGAAAGTTTGCTTCGCACAGTCTCTCCATAATCAGAACTAGATAGTTCAATAGTTTTAATCATAAAGTTCGTTTAAAATTAACTTTTAGAATTAAAGAATAATGTTCTTAAGCTAACTTATTCGTAGACCACATTTGAATGAGTCAATTGGACCGTTAAAAGTATACAAACAGCCATTAATACGATTCTATATCCGAATTAAAAATAATGGATTAATGGGACAAAATTCTTAAATCTTTACTTAAAAATCTAATTAATGAAATGCAAAATCAAATCTTTAAAATTATCTAGGAAAATAATGTGGATCAACATATTTTTCATTTTCTAAACGAAATGTTTTAACTAATATTAAAATTTTGTAATCGACCTTTGCATGAAAACATTTTAGTTATTAAAGTATCTAGTACATATGAAAATCTATAACTAAATAAATTTATATTTTATTTGTACACATAAATTTAGTTTAATTCAAATAATTTATACTATTCATAATTGATATCGCAAGAACTATAATTAATTAAATATAAATCAATTTTGTAATTTTCTGTAACACATGGTATGTTATTTGTATATGAACAAACATTCCAATAAATTTTATAACTTAAGGGACTATTTTCAATTTGAAAATTTTATTATGAATGAAGTTTTATATGTCAAAAATATTTAATTTCCGGCTATTGATTATATTGAAATGAAATAAGAGAATAGGCAATTGATTGTCATGAAAAAGAGTAGTTTTCACTAATTTACACACACGCATATATATATATATATATATATATGTGTGTGTGTGTGTGTGTGTG
>JAPDSC010156474.1:45165-64617 GCA_026290005.1 Latrodectus geometricus | reverse complement strand
CTCAGAATTAATAGCAAGAAATTAAATGCAAGATTTGAAGAACAGTTAGATAGTTATTTAAGTAACTTATAACGAAAATCATTTTAGGTAATACAGAAAATATTTAAAATTGAACAATTACTAGTAATGATAGATATTGAATTTCATTTTTCAAAAATTCTCAGGAAATAGCACAGAAAAATAAAATGTACTTTAATTCATTAAATAAATCAATTAAATTATCTTTTATTTTTAAGTTCCTCTGTGCCTTTCTATATTTACATTTAATAGTTATAAAAAGGCAAATTTTATTTATTCTTTTTAAATTTCATTATAATGAAAATTAATAAACTAACAAATGCTCATTATCCAATAAAATATTATTTTATTTGTATGGAGTTATATATTAAAAGAAATATTGGTTATAGTGTTTTATATAATCATCTTTCATTATTAATTAAAGTAATGTTACAGGATTGTTCAAATGAATACAATTAGAGTTTAGTTTTAATGACAATGCTAATAATAACATTTGAAAAAAAAACTTTAGATAATTGAGATTAGACTTACACTTATTATTAAATGTAAATCAATTTGTATTTTTAAATATATCAATAATCATAAGTAAATATTTAATTATTGTCTAAAATATTAAATTATGAATTATTACAATTGTTCTTTTATTTATTTTTAGAGTCTTCGTGTAATTATTGCCGAAGAATGGTTACTTTCAATTAATAAGTTATTGTAACTTTTAATTTATTTATAATTATTTGCAACCCCAAGCTGATTCTTTAACAAGATTATAAATATTGCGTGTAGTAATGCGATTACAATAAATTTTGTCTTGTCTATATTTTGTGGTCCTTAAATTTATTATAATTATTAAAAAAATTATGTTTTACAGATAGAACCCAATTTTAAAATAAATTATGCTGCTAAAGTAAAAATATATTGGACATAAAGTTAGATGTGAGTTTGCATTAAAAATTATGCTTTTCCTGCAATTACAGATATTTATCAACAGTTTTAAATAGAATATTTTTATTTTTTTACTTTTTTTCTGGAGAAATAATATAATACGTATTGTTAAAAATTATTGTAATTAAAATACTTAAATTACAGTAAATTTACATGTTATTTATTAGCTGCAGTTCATTCATTTTATTTCAGTTATATAAGTGTTCAGAAATTTATCAACTGGATTGCTAATAAAAGTTCATAATTTAATATTCTGTATAAGGTTTTCAATTTAATAATTAGATTTATTAGATATGTGAAATGAATTACTAATTTTTTCATTACAATGGTTGCTATTCGTATTATAAATTTAAAAAGTAAAGTGTAAAAAATACAGCTAATAATTTAGTAATTCCAAAAATAATTTGTAATGATTTTAAGATCAGAGTAAAATATCTTTCGTGATAAGGGAATTTTTCAAAGCAAATTTTTTAACGTATTTGGCTACGAATACCAATGTAACGTTTCATGGATTGTGAAATTAATGATAACGTTGGTTAAAAAGTGGTGTTTCATACAGAAATGATTAAGATAGTTATATTGTTATTGACTAATAATTGATTATTAAGAAAAGTATATTTTACTCTCTCTACAAAACATTTATTTTTGATAAACAAAAACTTTTACTCTTTCATATTATTCTGCTTTTAAATTTATTGTTGGGTTTTTTTTCCTTAATTTCAAAGGATTATTATTCATCTTTAAAACAAAAAATGGTTCATATAAAAGATTTATTTTTTAGTATTAATTTTAATAAAGCATACCTCAAGATTCTGAAATTTCATTCACTAAAATTGAAACTAAAAATTAAATTATTTTGGTAATTTTTTTTGTTCTTTAAAGAAATAAATATCTCGTAAATTAACTAAGATTAATGACACGGTTTACGAAACAAATATTAATTTTTAAATTACCTAAATAAGATTGCTACTGTAATAATTACGACACTTTAAATTAAATTAGCCTTAACGAAATACACTTGCTTAAGTAAATATCGTTCCTCTAATGAAATACTATCCTATTTAATATGTAAGTAAAAGAAAATAGCCAACAAAATATTTACCTAGATTTTCCCTTTAAAAATTGAAAAAGATTTCAAATCTTAAGAAAAAAATCCTAGGTTGTTAAATAAACTCTATTCAAAGTATTTTATTTCTTAAAATATCTGTTTTCTCTTTTTTTCCAATTTAGAATTAATATTAATATTTTATGTCAAGAAGGAAATTCATTGAATGTAAAGTCTCAAGAGATTATTTAAGTGGAAGTAAGGTTTTTAATGAATTAAAAGACACTAAAATCCTTTTTAATTAAAAGTATATTAATAGCTACATCTTTTAAGGGAATTGTAGTAATGATAGTTACTCGGGTGTATATAAATGTTAGTGAATTGTATAGCTCAATGTGAATTAAATAAAATAATTTTTGGTAAATCATTAGTGATAGTAATCATTTAACTAATATGAGTTTTCTCTTGAAATACTTAAGTATTGAACGTTTTTTTCCCTTGCGGACAATAAATTACCGACTTCAAAATAACATATTTATGTGTTTTAAAATCCATATTATTATTTTAACATCAAAATTGTGTCATACTTTCAAATGTCATCTGAGAAAACAATCGTAAGAATATAAAAAAGATATTTTTAGAATCAAATGTGATATGGTCATTTTACTCTCAGAAAATAGCAATGTCAACCTGAATGCTGCCACATGCATTTTTCATCGAAAAAAGAGCCACCAAATATCGGTACTGCACTTCTTTTAAAAAAGAAATATCAGCAAAATAGTAGCAGCTGTGACATTGCGCATGTCCTTACAAATAACGAATTTAAATGATCAAATGAAAGGATCCAAAAGAAAATTTTTATGAATTTATAGATATCAGATTTGCACATATATAGAAACATGATTGAAATGGAATTTTTTCGCTGTGACTTACTTGTCATATTTATACACTTCTAGAGAAAAAATGAATTATTCATGTGTGTTGCTCAATAAATATAAATGCGATAATCAATTCGTAGAGGCATGACTTTCTGAGAGGAAAAGATGAATGTAAATTTGAATAGTAGGAGATTTAATAAATTCCTTTCAAAAATATGTCCTTTTTATAACAGCGAAAATGTTTTATGCATTAAAGTTATAAGTTACTTAATTGAAGTTAGGTTAAAGTATTATATATATATATATATATATATATATATATGTATGTATATAATTCAATCCAGTTTCAAAAATAATTAAATCTCGAATTAATACAGTTATTCAAATTGTGTGATTACTGTAAAGACTGACTGAAATTTTGCCAATCCAAAGTTAATATATCTCAAATATGCATAATCTCAAATATGCATTTTTTTGAAGATGTGTTCAAATTGAAATTTGTTGTAAATATGCATGATGCTAAGATTGATGCAGAATGTAGCAGCTATTGTTCAGTGGCATGATAATTTGTAACACACATATTTGTTGTAGTTTTACTTTAACAGGTATTTTGAAAGGAAAACGAACCTCATAATGATCTACGCAATGGTTAATGCTCATCACTTTATAACAACTACAGTTCTAAAACTAAAATCAAGATGTATAGAATTACCTTGATGTCACGAATGAATCACAAAAAATTTCTTGTAATTTTATAATTTCAGAAATTTGATAAAATGGTAAATGTGATTATCCATAGAATTTACAATGTTGACAAATAAATGATCACTTATTGTATAATATGAAAAAATTTTAAATCATCCCCCGACAATAAACAATGGCTATGGATTTGGTTTTTATAAACATTGTATCATACCAGCGTATTCACTTATATGATTAATGTTTTACAATCTACAAACTTAAATAAGCACATCATGAGAGATTTGCAAAAGCTCTGCTTCCGTTCTTATAGAAAAGTATATGATCAAAAAACTCTTCTTTTTCTTCAGTGGCATATTTTTCGGAAGCGAATAATTTCTTTGAAGCATGTGTACAAGTTTATTGCTTGATTACATGAAGACATAAGTAATGGCAATTTATAAACATACATGGTAGTGAAGGTGACCCCATACTTTAAAAAATGTTTAATAGATTTGGAATACTCGCACATCACAATGTCCTCTTAATTTTAAATCACAGTCAAATGACAAGGTCACAGCTGACTTGACACTTTGCTCTTCACATCCATGTCTCACCAGGAGAAGAACATTGGAAGTCACATACTCATGTGCACACGTCTCGCACTCACGAAAATCCAACAATCCAATGAGAGGGAAAGTGGTCGCCTTTCCATTCACTGGCAGTGACAAATAATTCTTCAGATTGCAGATCTGAGCAAAAGTGTAATTAAACTATTGAGCCACTGGAAATTGAATACTTTATATATTGGGACACGCAGTGGGTGTGAAAGCGTGATTCCTAAAGTGGTTTTTCTTAATTTAGAAGTAAGAATCACAAGCAGAAGACTCCCAGACTTGGCGTGCCATTCCTAAAAAGTATTATGTCAAACAGCAACTATGACATATTTAACGTTACCTATTCCTAATAAGAGAATACGGTGGATCTTCCGTTGGGATTCAAACTCACAATCTTTCGATTATTAGAACAGACAGCCTATTCAAACAGGCCTTCGAGGCTGATCAATTAAACTTGATTAGCTACGCTAAATTCTGTAGTATGACAGCTCATCAGAGGATCAAAGGCTACGGTACCCATAACTTTTTGAACGAGTACTCTGGAGCTCGAAGCATATGTTCTGGTCAGTTGGTCAGCATAAGGTGAAATCTTCCATGTTTAACTTTCAAAAATGCTTGTTAACAAGTTTTATCAATCCCCTGAAGAGATAAAAGAGCAACCTTATCTAGCCTGGGGATAAGGTTATCAGAACTTTGCATTAGGAACGTGAAATACTACCACTACGCCACCGGGCTTCGTTTAAATAAGTTATTCTATTGAATAATATTACTTAATCATTAAAATATGAATTATGGCACTTGAAAATTATTTTGAGGAGTTGATTCTACCTGCTATGCAAGGACGTGTGTGAGAAAGTTTCTTTCCGTAGCTTCTAAACTTATAATTGAGGAGGTGTGTTTATCTAAGAGCATTTTATATTTCGGATTATTGACAAAAAACTGTTTCGTTATTTATCGATTAATCATCTGTAATTGGGATATAATGTATTTTTTTAAGTAATTTAGCTATTTATAACCAATTTATTTCTAAAATAATTTTGAAATTGTTTAATTTTTTACTTTAATAATATATTAGTTATTTCTCAAGCAATTACTAATTATTTTATAGATTATACCAAGTAAAAATAGAAACTTTTCATGTGTTATATACTTTAACTGACTGGTCTAGTTATTGCACGAAATATTATTTCTATGAAATAATGGTATTGTACATTATTGGTAAAACGTATATCCCTTACAACTCTTTATTTCTTAACCTTATTTTTGTTTTTTTAAGTATAGAACTTATTAATTAATAATATATTTTTACATCCATATTTTACTTGAACAAACATCTATAGTAAGTTAATTTTGTTATCACATAGGCTGCTTAAAACATAAAAAATGAAGTTTGAAAAAATCTGCAATTAATTGACTTCCAGGAATTTTCACGCATAAAGAATGCAGTCAAAGCGTCTCATCGGGGAATATCATGACACTGTCCCGGGAGATGGTCATAAAAAAGCATAAGCAAAATATTCCTCTCCCACATTTTAAATATGGCTAAGCGAATATGAGACATTATCAACCAAATAAGATTCTCTTATCATTGGAAATGAGTGGTTTCATTATTCACATTTAAAAACAAATATAAGCTGAAGAACTAATTTAGCTATGAAATTGATTTCCGGAATATTGATACTAAAACTCTTCGATTTATAGCAGCTTTAAGGAAGATTTAAGGAATTATATTGTGTTCTTAATTACAAATAAAATCATCTTGAGAAAAATAATTTAAATAATATTTCTATAAATATATTCCCAAAAAACTCTGAAATATACGAATTTATTACGTGCAGTCACACATCACACAGAATGATAACATTAAAGTGAAAACATCAAGAGGACCTATCGGTTAAAAACTCTTAATGTAGATTAAGAAGAATTGATAAATTAAAACATCTAAAAAAATTATTAAGACATGAATTCTTGCAATATTAGTTTTTATGATAAAATACCGCATTTGCTATCAATTCGTGTCCCATTTCTTGTCATGGTTAGAAGTATATAATGAGTACAAACATTGTTTTTTTGATGAGGCATGTTGTCTATAGATTCAGTCTCAACCCAAATGATTAAAATGAATTATAAATTATTAAAATGAATTTCAAAATTATAATTTTTTACTTGTATTGCTTATTATGATGCTGAAAAAAATTAAGGCCTGAAGCATGTTTATCACTAAACTCCAATTCCCGTCAACTTATCTTTGCTGTATATGAGAATGAGTAAGCTGATATTTATACGAAGTGTTCTATAATAACTTCGAAAAATCTAAACAAGATTCATCGTCTTCAATGCAGTTGTGTTGAGTAAGGCTTAACGAAATATTCTATAAACTTATGTAAGGACATTTCATTCATAAACTATTTTCAATATACCTAGTAAGAATCTAATAATTTCGAAAGATGTGTTTGAATATATATAAAAATATAGATAAATAAATGTTCCTAATTCACTTCAAAATTAAGGGCTACCCTATATTAATAAAACGATGAGAGATTTTTTTTTTTGATTTTGGAGTACCAGGCTCTATTTCTACCACTATGGTACAATGAAGATATTTTTTAATTTGTTCTTCCTGAATCTACGTCTGTTCAAAAGAGATATTTGGATTAAAAGAGTAGACAGGCTAACGGAAGAAAATTTTATAGTTATTTTTAATTCTTCTGGTTGGTTGGTTGGATTTTGTGGTGCAAGGTCCAAAGAGGACAAGATGCGCCTCATATCTTCTGAGTATTACAGGTATATCAGCTGACTTTATATAGATAAAGGAATGTATTTACATGTCCTGTACCTTGAAAACCAAATAAATAAAGTATCCAATTAACCATGCCATGTATGCATATTTGCATCTGTAGTTTTCCAAATTTACATATCTGTTCATGAACCTGTCTCATGTCCTTAAAAAGTATTTCAGAAAGATTATAAGTGCCAGATATGTAAATATCTTGCTTCAAATTTCAGTTATTAGACAAAGGATCATCAAATATGCATGGTCACACTTTTATAAAATAAATGAAATAGAGTTAGTGTCAAAATATTTTATATTTTAAATCATTTAATTACTTATTATTTAAAGCAAATTTATACGTATTTATGTAGATTCAATATTTAAAGGCATTTTATATTTTTCATTCTGAATTATTTTTATCAATTATATACTTAGTAGGAGAAATTCAAGAAATTCTTATATAAATTCAAATATTAAAAGAAACGTTATATGTTTCACATTGTATTATAATAACAATATTTAAAGAACTAGGGTCTGAAAGGGAATATCTCAAACAAATATATTTTTGTAAGATTAGTTTCCTTCAAAAAAGAACCTTACTCCAAAGACAACTTGAAAACGATGATTTATGATACATAGATTTATGACACCCAAAATGATACTTATCAGCTTTTGAAGTTTTTCTTAGATATAATAATGCATATGGAGTTTCTGAATTTATGAATAGATATACTTTTTATAACGCTTGATTTCTGAATATTTTTGCAAAAGAAAGAGTTAAAAATGATACCATAACAGATACATTATCAGAGTAGAATATAGCTGATATGTACTCTAAAATAACACCCAGGATTTTCGAATTTATATTCTATCCAAAAATATATAGATTTATTTAAAATTTATTTACTCCTCTCGAAATATGATTACATTTTTTATAGCATAAAATGTATTCAAAGCTTTTTTGTTATTGATATCACCATGGAATATAAGTGTGATTATTATTAAAAAATATAGACTCACTAATGTATAGACAAACTGTCAGTAATTTCTTTTTAGAGATATTAAAGATAAAGTCAGGAAAATATTTTTAAACGTATGTTTAAATCAAAGGAGATCTTTCAAACAATTGATAAAATGAGTACAAATATTTATTTGAAATTATACTTAAAAAATTATTTTGGTATTAGCTCATTAAATACAAAATTATAATTAATTTATTTATTTCATAATTAGAATATAACATGAATGTTTTAAAGTATTATGCTACCAAAAATTTATTAAATAATGATATAAAAAGAATTACTAATTTTTTAATTTTAAATAAACACATTTTCAAATTATGAGTCTAGTCTTTCAAATGGCTTAGGATTCAATTTTTTTGTTTTGCTTCAAATAAAAATGTATGCTTCAGTTGCATAAAAAGTTAAAAACGTGTTCATAATACACATTAAATGTTTATTTCCTTAAATTAAAGTAACTATTTAAAGAAGTTTTCTATTTAGTATACAAGATTTAGTAAACCAAATCAATAAATTATTCGAAGAAATTATTTATCTGTTCAATCGTTATCAGAGTAAGTGTTCCTTATAATAACAATACAAGTTTAAAGAATATTTTTCCCTATAAAAAAGGAATTAACTACGAAAGATATCTCACCCTTTAATTTTCAATTCACAGATTATAAGATAAGTGCTATGAATTTAGTGAAAATCTTATTAATTTTGTTAAATTTAATAAAACTAATGATTCATCAGCTCATTTATTACAAGCGTAAAGAAATTTATATTTATCTCTAAACTTAGAAAAATATCAAAAATATTTGTAAAGTAATTAATGTAAAACTTACATTAATTACTTTACGAATGTAAAGTCTAATGTAAAACTTAAATTAATTACTTTAGAAATTGAGAAAAAAAATATGTTAGTATTTGCCTATTCTCTTCTTAATACTATTAAAAAACTAATTAAATTATGAAAACAAAACACTTAAGTTATATATCTATTAGTAAACTATTTTATCAAATGTTTTATTCAAATATTATTAATCTTCTTTGGGAACATTAATACAAAACACAGTTAAATATTTTTATTTTCAAAATAATGGTTGAAAGAAGATTTTAAGTTTTTAATTCTGGTTTGGTAAATTATTTTAAAATCTTTGGAAATAATTTTGCATTTATAAGTAAATCTACTATGAAAAATAAATAAATGAATTTTTTAATATTTAAAAGATTATATCCCACCTAAATTATTTAATTTTAATTAATATTTACTAAGTCAAAAATAAATGCTTATTTTATTTTCCATAGATATTTTGAACAAAGTAAAAGTATTTATAAAAACATTCCATTCCTAATAGCATTCTTTTAAAATAGTATAAAAAAAGATACTTGTTTGGAAAATGCACAAAACAATTAATTGAATTGTAGTTATTCAGTAAATGAAATGAATTCCGCTTTACTGTTATTTTTTTAGTAAAGTTTTTTTTCTTTTAAAAAAAACAAATTTTTAATCTTTTTTAGGAAATGTTTTAAGATATAAATGATTTTGCGAAGATATTAGCAATTTATCATTTTTAATACTTTTTTAACTACTTATCATAAAATTAAGAAAGAAATGGTTTCATATAAGGGAATACGTTTTTAATTTTATTTCTGTTAGTTTAACAATTTAAGATCAAGCTTAAATTAAGAACCCAATAAAAGCTACTGAAAAATTGCTGTTACTAAATCTAGAGAGCTTCATGAGAATACTGATGCAAAAGCTTTATTAATACAATATACATTGTAAAACGGTATGTACTTAGGCAATATAAATGAATTAAACGTAAAATATATGTGTTTTTTGTCAGCAAAATCACTATACGTTTGATATGATGTTTAAGTAGTATAATTTACAAATATCCGAAGAAAAATAAGCATTTACCAAGAAGTTTTCTGCCTCTATTTTCTAAAAGCGTTTTGTGAAGAAAAAGCAGCAATGAAGTTTTTGATATTGTTTTATGAATTTTTAAGCAATAAGTATCATCGTTATATCATAAGGCATGATAAAATTTATCTCATTTGACATATGCTTAAATATAATGAAATAGTTTATTAAAAACAAAATTGTTGTTATAAAGACATAGATACAAAGTTCACCCTGACAAAAACAACGTTAAAAAAATCAAATTCAACTAACTAGGATAATGTAATATCGAAACATTGAAAATTTTGCTAAATGCTAGGGAACTAATTATATATGCTAACAAATATACCGTAAATTTCTGTCAATTTTACATTTTGAAATATTAGCACATCTATTTTATGAGTAAAAACAATTAACACCATATATTATACAGTAGATTTATACACATCTTTTAAGTATTTACTACTTTAAAATCTTTTTACAAGGGTTATAACTATAAATTAATTTTCTTTAAAGGATTTAAATTAATTTTCCTTCCTTTCAATTCTCATATTCTAGCTTTCTGACTTTTTTTTCTTTTTTAAGTAAAGAAAGAGTAGCTTAAACTAACATCAATAGTAAAAAATATCCAGTATTTAACAACTAAAAATCAGAAGTAATTACTTTACCGTCATAACATATTTTCTACCATACTACGAACTTTCCGAACATCATCTTAAACATGTCACTTAAAAACATTTCACTCATTTTATATACATTATGAAGTATTAATACAATCATGGTAATTTCCTTCATTGTTAATTAAATAAGTAGTTTACATAAATGTTGTAGTTAAATGATTTATTATTGTTTTAAACTTAGTTTACAATTCTAGTTAAAATAGAGGATTATCAAAAACATAAATAAATGTAAAAAAGTAAGTAAATATTTCGTTAGTTTCACAATTGATATTTTATATTTTCTTCATAAAAATCAGCAAATAGTTATGAAAAATTTTGGGTTACTGTTTTATATCTTTAAATGAAACTGAATGTGCTTAATAAAAGGTGTTTACTAAATTAAGTTTATTAACATAAATGAAACTCTTAGCTGTTAACATTATTTACAAATATATTTAAATTTCTTACGTGTCAATTTTTTAAAAAAAACATTTTCGCCTCTTATCAAGAAAGCCTCACACATTAATATTACTAAATGATTATTTATATATTCTGCTCTGACACTTTGAATACTGATGTGATAATATAGTTAAGTGTAACATTGTAAATATAAATTGTTTAATAATAATATCTGTAATGAATTTCTAATATTTAGCATAACCTAAAATTGTACACTAAATTGTAATCAAAATTAAATAAAAATATACACAATAAAACAAAATTAAAATAAAAAAATGTAAAATTTAAAAATTTTCAACTTTTAAATTTTAATTGTGAACAAAGATCTTTTTTTTCATTGAATTTGAAATATTATATTGCTTATTTTCTTCATTTTCAAGAAGAAGGAGATAAAATTTACCTTTTCTACGTAAATTTCTTTTGAATATAAAAATTTAATAATTTCATAAGAAAAGTAACTAAGAATTTAAGAAAAAGAATGGAAACAGTAAGAAAAGTATCATTATTAAATAATTTTTTTCTTTTCTTTAACAACAAAAATATTTTTACTTTAGAAACTGAAAAGAAAATATGCAATTTACCCATGCCAGGATAACAATATGAAATTCCTTCACCCAGAAATGATCTTATACGTATCGATACTCACTCATGGAAGAATTCCATCACATCCCAAAAAATTGCAACAAAAATTGAAAAGAAAACTTTCATTCATTACTTGGTATGCATGACATTCTATACGAAGAAATTGATGATAGATTGAAGAGAGATACTACACAAGATTTATAAATTTAAAACTGAAAAACTGCACTTTAAGTTTTAAAAGAAAAAGTGTAGCAGAAATATTTATTAAGATCAGTAGAAAAGTTTACTAAAACTAAAATTAATTTTTATTTTCTTTTGGAAGCATATGCATTTCAGACTGACTTTCCATATTAAATAATCCTTGAATTTCAACTTTTGTAAATATAATCTTAAAAATTTCAAATATGTCAAATGAAGGAATGCAAAATATGAAATAATAATTTAGGTAATAATTTCAGTAAAGAAGATTTATTTTCACTTATTTTTTAATAAAAAGTAATAATTTTTACCATTTGAGGGCAGTAATAATACCTACCACGTTGTTTAAAAATATTATAAAAAAATTAAATAATAATATCATTTTTCATTTATCATGTTTTAAGTCATATTTTACGAATGTATCTCATAAGCAATTATTACATCATTAAATGTCTTTAATTTAAATAACACTAATCTAATTGATTTTATATTCTATTTTCAACTACAATGATTTCAGACAGTTTAATTAAAAAATATACTAAACACAGTTTACAGTGAAACACATATAAAATATAAATTATCAATATAATGTTTTTATAAAATTATAAAAATAATTAGAATTGCATTTAGTATACTAAAAAAATTCAATCTGATTAAAACGAATTGATAAACATTTTTTAAAAATGTTATGCATAAAACAGAAAAAATACATAATAAGTAAAAATAATATGCATATTAATAAATAAATTATTATTCAATATTACGATTAAAGATTCTAAGTATTATAAAAATAACTAACAACATTGTAATTTTAATTATACTATCAATAACAGCACACAAATGTTTTATATTATTTGTAACATATTAAATTACCTATGGCATATTTCCAGACAACAATTCATAAAAAAGCATTTATGACACTAGAATGCTTAGGCATCTCAATATCAAAGATATTTAATATAATAACTTTTTTTTTTAAAAAAAGTATTATCCAAATAAAATTTGTTCCTACAAGTTTTAAAACTAGTGTTCATCATTAATTTAAAAATTTTTAACAAATTCAAATATGTCCAAGTTTGTTTTGTATTATCTTTGTATTCTATTTATTTATTTGATATATTGCTATTAATATAATCGAAACTGATGAATACAATCGATAATTAAAATTTTGATTTTAAAAATGAATGTATCAACATAAAATGATTTAACATTTTTACTAATATAAAATTCAATGCAATACTTGAATTTTTTGAGAAATAGTAACTACGTTAAAGTGAGAAATTTATAGCAGTTATTATCATTGAACTAAAAAAATTTTATAAATAAGAACACAATTCACAAAATGGAAAATTATTATTTAAAAAATGCCTAAGCTTTTTTATTTTACATAAGGATCTATATTACTCAAACTCCTCGCAAGAAACCCTATTAATGTTTTGTGTAAAACAAAATATTCCACTACAGCTTTTTCTACGCATATGTATAATATATAAAATCATTTGAATATAATAGCAAGTGTGTTTAAAATTAAACCATTATTATTATTGAATAATAAATGTATATATATTTCAAAAAGGAAAAGAAAATTCATAAGCTTTTATGCATTTGCATATAAACTATTAAGCATCAGATTATTTTATTCTCAGACTTTATTTCATACAATATTTCACTTTCTTACTGTATGTTTAATGTGTTAAAAGTATTACAAAATTTATAAAGAAAATTTTATGAATTTTAATGATTATAATAACAAATTATTTCTTGAAATATTTATCAAGTAAAGGAAATCATGAATTGAATGTTTCTCAAAAAAAAGGGTATTTAAAAGCGATCATATTTTATTGCATTAAAATATTCCTAAATCAAAATGCAAAACAATAAAAGATATTTTACGCATACATGATGATGCAAATTATCTGATGCATTTGTGATATTCAAATTATTAAATTATCTACAATAAAAGCCGAACTTCTCAGGTGTAAAATGAATGTGCCAGTCACATTTTTTTTTCTTTCATAAAGTTCAATGGAGAATTTGAAAGAATTCAATAGAAAAATTGCCTTTTTTATTTCGTCAGAGTTTGAGATGAAAAAGGAAAACTTAAGATTACACGGAGTTTGAATTGGAATGCTTTACTTTTCGCTGAATAGTCTGTGGAGCAAGTTTTAGAAGCTGAAAAAGAAAATATTTCCGAAACTTGTGAAAAGTTTCTTATCCTTAGAAGAATACAAATTCCTTCGAAGAATTGGGCAGATTTGTTTATTTAAACTGAAGAGAAATGCTGCAAAAGACATCCGAATTATGTGAAATTTTAATTTGCATAATATGATATGCATTGCATAATACAATATATATATATACAAAATATATATTTATAGAATTTATAAAAACCAATCATTCTATTCACTTATTTATTTCAGTATTATGAATAAATCGCTCCAAGATAATTGTTCTAAACATAGGCTTAATTAATCTTTGTAAACCTTTTTTCAGAAATCATTTATCCTTTAGATAATTTGTTGCCCTTGTTTATATGAAATCTTTTATGTGATGAAGTAATACCTGTATTGTACGATATTGCATTTTATTAATAGTCTATTTTTCATTATAGTAAATCAAATAAATTTCATTCTTAAAATTCACTTAGAAAATAAAACATAAGTGTACGACAGTTCAGGTATAAAAATGAATTTCAAACACAAGTGCATTATCAACTTTTAAAAATGATCTTCGTTAATAAATTAGATCGATATTGTACTAGATAGCTTAATTAAGTTTCTTATTATTTTAATTGTACATATTTTTTATTTTAATTAATTGTTTATATTGTGGAATGAAAAGAACAACAAATGAATATCACGCACTTTTAACTTCAATAATGTGGATAAAGTAATATTTGTAAATTAATTTTCATTTCGTTTTTACATTCTAATCATTGTTTTTGAATTTAAGGATTTATAATAATTTTGCACATTTAATTTACAAAATTATCTAAGAAAATAATATATTTGAAGCTGTATAATTATATATTGAACCATATAGAAACTGTGTAATTGTTTTTTTCTTTCAAGTTACGTTTTTGGAAGACCGTATGCTTAAATTTTAATTGCTTTTTTACTTTATCTTTGTATTAGTGAGTTTCTTAAAGATACTGATCCATTGTTAATATTCTTTATTAATTACACTCAGAAATGAAATATGTTTATAGTTTTTATACGATAGCAGTTTTATAAAGATCACATAACATTTAAATAATTAGTCTTAATTTAAATTATAGTTTCTCTTAAAATAAATAATTCCTTACAAAGAAGTACCAAATAAATAATGCATAATTTGCATTTATATTAGAAAATTATTTTATGCATACAACTGTTTTATTTTCGTAGTGTATTAAAAAAACTAAGTGATACTAATGAGATACAATTAGTTTTTTCTGACTTTCTAATTTCTCTAAAATATTTATGAATAATATCATTTTTTCTATGAAAAATCTCATTCAAAGTTTTTAAAAAGAAAAAAAAAATTGCACAAAGTTTAATAGGAAATTTGGCGTAGTTATTTATAATGATATTATTGTAGTGATTTATAAAGTGAAACCCGATATCCAATTTTAGTAACAGTACTAGACACAATTCCAGAATCAATACTCATATAAATATTATCAGGCATAATACTAAAATATGGTTTATTGATCAAACAAATAATAACTGCTTGCACAATTCCAAATTTAGAAATAGTACTAGATACAACTTTAGAATCAGTAGTCATATAATAGTATCAGGCATAATACTGAAAGATGGTTTATTGCTGAAACTAAAAATAACTGCTTGCTCATTTATTTCTAAATTAACATATCATACGAAAATTAGGACAAACTTATAAAAGATGAGACGGGAAGGATATTTTTCTTTACGAAAATCAATATTACTTACTCTGGTTAGCATATTTTAACTATTTAGAATTTTAATTAATGCCCAGAGCTACTCGCAATATTGATTAATCATTTTTATTTAAATCTCTGATATATGCTGCTATTATTCATTTTGACAATAAACATTTGTAAATTTTTAAAAACAATAAATATTGACTAAATAATTTAAGTTATTCAAAAATATATTCAGTAAGAAACACATAATGCAAAAAACCTTTTATTTCAACTGAAATGAAATATAAAAACTAAAAAAAGATTATATTTTATGAAGCATATGTTAAATTTAAGAATATATATAAAAAAATACGTTTCATAAAAAAACAATACAAATACACTACAAACATAACAAACATTAAATATTATACGAATAAATTAGCCAGTCAAAATTATGAAGCATAATTCCTTACAGTTCTTTGACAAATATATAAACTTTGACAAAGAAACCTTTTAATTCCGGTTTATATTCAATAAAATTATTACAGCCCAGTTGTTTGCTAAATTAAGCTACCAACAGGCTTTACTTGGCTTAAATTACAAGGCCTTTCCATGCATTTAAAGAGTTTTCTTCACAATTCAGTATTCAATCCGTACATTTTTAGGGTACCATTATTTCACTGTATCGTTGATACTCTCGCAGGGAAGAATTTTAAAATTCAAGTCATACCTACGATATGTAGCGAATTTTTCAGAACTTTTGTTGTGAAGCAGGAGGAAAATGAAAGTCAAATTTAGCGTGGAAAAATGAATAGATAAATAAGACTGGCATGTCGGCTTGCATTTTGATTATATGCTTAAGAGGAAACTCTGTGCATTCACCTTGCAAGAAATTTATTGAAATAAAGTTTTGGGCTAGATTAAATAAATAGTTTATGAAATAAAGACAACTTTTTTTACAAGGGTCAGACTTTGTTTTTAACCCTTTATAAATGAAAAGGTTAAAATATGTTCTTCTAAATATTTATGGCTTAAAATATAAGCACTTAAATTAAATTGAAAATATCAAATATTTTTGAGATATTTTATGTGTAATATGATCTTAATTTTCACTTAACATTTATTAGTAAGAAAATTATAGATTATTTTATCACAAGTCATTATTTCACCACAATAAAAAAATCTTAAATTTGCAATAGAAAACAAATATATTAATGAATTAAATACACTTTATCATATTTTAATTTTACTTATAATTATATTTTAAATTTAATGTATCTAAAAGCCTAATATCGGATTCAAGCATAAAAGAGCAAGGACATACTATATAAATTATATAATAATATAATATTATTAATTATTTCTACCAAAATCAATCTATTTTATGAATAAAAGTTTCATTAAATCATTTGAAAATAAGCGTAAATAAATTTTTATACATTCGTTAATAGAAATTAATCCTTTAATGATGTAATATTGTTATATTTTAAGATGCATTGGAAAATTTTCACAGATTTTAATAAATTTCTATTAAAATGATAAATAATTACTTGCTTACATTTTATTGTAATATCGTAATCCAAGATTAATTTCTTTTTATTTATTCAAATTTAATTTAATTTATATTTGAAAAAGTACGGTTTCATTTTTTATGTGATAATTATTGAAATAAGTTTAAAATAATAGAAACGTGTTTAATTTTATAATGCTATAAAAATGAATATATATATATATATATATATATATATACATGTATATATATAAAAAATTGAGTAAATTTTCTTTAATCACATATATTTAGCTCAATGAATAACTACTTTTCTTGAAAACAAAAGGAAAATGATATTCTTCTTAACTTTCGTACCTTTATGTTTTCATATTTACGTTATTCAAACTTGAAATCCCAAACATCTATGCTAGTTTTATAAATCAACAAATTGTTATGTTTTATATTTTTTATAAATAATTATAAGAAAATTTTATTGAAGTTAAGAATAGTTAAGGCCAAATTAGAACGAAAAATAAATAATTAAGGTAATATTAATTGCTTTAAAAATGATAAATTTGAAAGCTTTAAAGAGTCTCTAAATTTTATCTAATTTATAAGAGTCATTAAATTTTTTTAAAACTATTAAGCTTTTAGTATTAAATAAATTCTAGTTAAAATCAGATAAATTGTAAATTTTATACATATATAATTTATACATATGAATAAATACATATAAGTATATAATTTTAAATTATAATTAATTAAATTACAGATTTATAAGTAATTAATTAAAATGTAATTCAAAAATTTACCTGAAAGAATGTTTACTTAAATTTCTACTTTTCTTCGTCTTTTAAATAAATATTAACGAAAAATATGAATTCTAAAAAAATATCCAACATTTATCCAGAATATTTTTTTTTCTTAAAAATCAATCACATACACTTTAATCTGCAAATCAATAAAGTTATGACCTTACGACTGTGCTTAAAATATCTTCTATACAAGCAAGGAATAATAGAGCACATCCAGTGATGCAGGAGTGTGCCTTTCTGGTTTCGCTCCAGCCGAAGTCCTGGGAAGATGAGGTACTGGAGAGGGAAAAGGAAATTTCAGTTTTCCCTGTTAGGGAATATTTTCCCCTTTTTTGAATACAGCTATTTTCTTCGTGCACACGAACGTATAGCAACAAGTTTTACTGTGAATAATGTTATTTTATTTTACGAATTTGTTATATAAGTTTAACACATTTTATTTCCTGTTGAAAGATTTTTGTCGAAACCTATAAAATAAACAATTACATGAAAACGGAAGGAAACTATTAAAATAGAAAAAATAAAATAAAATATGAAAACAATTTTTTTGGCAATTGTAATTTAACGAATAATAATTTTTTTCATTATGAATCGATAGAAATATTTTAAATTTTCTTAATGACTTAATTTCCATAAATTTTTATTAAAAATATAATATTTAACAACATAATCTCATATTAGCTTAGATTTGGAACCGCTCACTTTAGAGTAGAATTTCTCATATTCCACCCCATACCTGAGAAATTCTAATCAAAAGATGAAAATGTGAATTTAAAACTGTGAATTTCTTTATCTTCTGCTTCTAGATCTATCTATATGAACGATTGAGTTTTTTCTGGTTTTTACCTTCCAACACGTGAATTCAACCGACAATTCATGAAAAGCTCTTTTGGAAAATACACAATGAATATCATAAAATATTTCAACATTTTCGGTTACGAGATTATACAAAACAGTGTCAAAATAATAGTGTTTTTTATGCTAGAAATTTTGTTGTGCTCTTGTTCAGGTTTGCAAGCATCGACTAGCATGCTATATAAAAATTCAGATCAAAAATAAAACTTTCAGATTTGACACGTAATTATTATTCACCATTGTGTATTTTAATGTGACTTCTGTAGAATGTAACATCAGATTTATAATTTTTAAAATTGCCTTAATTTAACTCAGATCATCCTTCTTTTGAAAAAAAGATCCTTCAAAGAAAATATCATATGAATGATTCTTTAACCATAATTCATTCTAAAGCCGAGCATTTTAAGAATTATTGTGAACCAAAGGTTAATTTTGCATCCATACACATTGGAGTGGTAATTTTATGATTTTTCCAGTATCCATATAAGAGATATAGGAAAATTAGTGTTGTTATATAAATTTCATATTTGTTTAAAGTATAATTACAGATAATTTATATTTTAGGTACCCAATTTTAGGCACTCAAGTTTATATTTTAAGTATCATAATAATATGTCTACTAATAATTTATATGTTAAATGAAGAACTACAGAACAATAAATAAGGCTCATT
>JAPDSC010156474.1:31070-45065 GCA_026290005.1 Latrodectus geometricus | reverse complement strand
TATATATATATATATATATTAATTTTTTTTGACATATATCGGCATTTATTTTTCTCTACAATCTTGAATATAGGTATTTTTCAATGGAAAGGGACTTTCTCTCTGTATATAAAAACTAATTTTTCAATTTCATTTATTACTAAAAACAACATTGAGGGCAAACAGGAATATTAACTGCCGCCTAACCTGTCTAGTGGTCAGCGTGGTTGATTGCGGATAGGGGAGGTCCTGAGTTCGAATCTCGGTTTAGACATGAATAAACTTTTTCTTTCTCTCGCTCTTGTATTTGTCCTTTCATTTATGAATGGTTTCCAACCCAATAAACGGGCACCTATGGCATGTGTTCTGAAGAAGTTGGATTCCACTTTAAATTGCGATTTAGTTGAAAAAATGGAGCATTGCACCCCTTATTGCCAGCCTGGTTAGCACTCGACAAATAGATAGTTTTATTGGTTGTTTTAAAAACACGCACTTTAAAAGTAGTAGAAATAGAATGTCACTTAAAAAAAGAACATTTTTATACTTCAAATGAGGTAATGGGAAATCTATGTATACTAATTTAATTTTAAAAAGGAAATCTATTTATATTCAATTGTTAAAAACTTTATTGGGGTTAAGCAAAACTTTTCTCAATTTATATTACAGATTACTCACGCAATGTAACTGATCACATTGTTGGGGGAGTCTAATGATGCAAAATACTGATGAACTTTACCAATTTTCATGCAAAGCCTATAACGCCATTGTATTCTGAATGAGGCCCAAAACTGAATTGGTATTTGTAATTTGAAGTTTTCTCTCTTGAAATCCAAAAGAATTTTCTACAGTCACATTCAGCACAGTAAAATATGAGGATATACGGTTGAGAGTGAGGTTGTGCCCTCATCTTTGAATATGATTATTGATTTGATTGATTATGGTAACGAGATGATGTATTATGCGCTTTCAATCAATCGCAGAGAGCTATGGAAGATATTTTGCAACACTTGCGGGAATTCTTTAGTAGAGATTATATGAATATAGATGTCTATTTTCAAAATTGGACAGGTGCCTGCCAGAGACAGAAAAGGTAAACATATAGCATACGATTTTTTTTTCTTTTATGATGCTTCATTTTTCTCGTCAAATCAGATTCTACATTTAATTTTTTAGTAGATCAGATCGGAGAAATTGACTAAAAAACTATGTTTTAGCTCCTAAATATATATTTAATTGAAACGTAATTGTACATTTTATTTGATGAAAAATCTGAATCTGGGAGATCCCGGTTTGTGATATTAAGTATGATTAATGTGTTTTTTAGTTGTGACTTATGTACTTTGACACCATCTTGTGTAGAGCTTAATGACTAAAAGCCATTATTAGGCCTATAAATATCCACTGCATAATTTACCACTCGTGAGGATTTTTCATAAATAATGACCGTTTTCACATGTCATGAAAGAGGAAACCGAAGATTTTGAGAAGTCTGAAACACAGTGTTTTTCTTACATTATCCAACGGTAATTGGGATTAAGCAACTTATGGGATTAGACACTTTAAGCATATGTTATAAGTCACACGTTATTTTTGATTCCATATGGTTGTTGTTATTTCATCAGTATGCTTCCTTGTACCTATCCCTGAGTTGGGTTGAATTATATAACCTGTTTAGATAGAAATAAACGGATGGATATCTTCGTAATTTAGAAAACAGAATGCCTTGAACACTTCTGCTAATACCCTAATAGAGGTACAATTTCACATGAAGGACGTTATAATGACTGTGAATTTAACGTGCTACAGCCGTTATTTGCAAACACGACAGACTTTTATGATGAGTCAGTATTAGAAATCCTATCTTCAAATAGCGAGAACGAACAACCTAACTAACTAGACCACCCGATATAATGTGGTAAACTAAGTAGAATATACATATATTATATTTTGAACTACACATGAATTACAAGTGCAAATGCCATAAAAGACGCACCGTCACATGGAAAATAAACAGAATGTTTTTTTCCCCATTTAGATGTTACATTATATTTAATTAATTACAGTAAAATAATTTAATAATTATATTGCACTAATTTACCTAATTAAAGCTATCTTAACATTGAATTTAGAATTAGATAATAATTTCAAGTCCGAAACATTTTGTTATATATGTCATCCAGGAAAACAAAAGATTCAGTTATTTATTTCTAATGATCAGAAGAATTATGAAAATCAAATTTTAGTCCCTCTTTTTCACAACTTTTTATTTTTAGAGTAAAATTCATATGAATACATTTGATTTTGTATCCGAGAAAATAAATTTGTAGTATTTTCTTAAATTTACCCAGAAATTTATATTTGAATCTCTCTTGACTCTCTGAGTACCTAACCTAAAGTAATCGTTAACCTCCCACTTACATTACATACACTCTATATACTTTTTTATTATTTGCAATATATATATATATATATATATATATATATATATATATATAGAGAGAGAGAGAGAGAGAGAGGGAGAGAGAGAGACTACCCATTAAAAAATATTGATCTTGAATTCCGTAAGACAGTTATATTAAAATTTTAATTATAAGAGCTGATTGGTTCATTTGCTAGGTTTTTATTATAATTTCTTTTTTATATTTAAATTTTTTTAGAAAATACTTTTTAAATACTTTTTTTATTTATCATTGAGAGTTTCATCAAACTACAATTTATACTTTATAGTCAGTTACTGTATTTTGATATTTATCAAGTATTCTTTTATTATTTTGAATAGAAGCACATTATACAAAAAATAGTTCTGAAATTGATTACTTCATTTGTAATAATTTTGCTTTCCTTTTAACGTACATCTGTATCATAAAATTTTCCATTTCTTTTAATGGCAGACACTGTATGATAAAGACCTCGCTACAACAAGACAGGAAACTGCTACTCATTTATCGTTAGGCACCTGTGTACCAAATTATGGAGGAGAGTAGCATTATCCACATCACAACACCATATAGCTGTTTACAGGCTTTATCATTTTAATTCATTATCCCAGAAAAAAGGAAGAGGAAGCACACACAGAGAAAAGAAAATTCATTCTCGAACTAGAATTCGAATTTGCGATCAGCAGCTTAGGAATCAGGAATTCTAATTCCTCAGCTTTCAGTTGTTAAATATTATGTTATTATGTCAGACAGTTGTTAAATATTATGTTTAAAAAAACATTTTTTTTAAAAACTTTAATGGTTAAGGAAAAATTTTTTAATATAAAATATACACAAACAAACATATTTGTTTGCATACATTATCAAAAAATATAAAACATCTTTGAAAGATAATTGGAGCACCTTTAAATTTTGCTCTAAAATTCATCTATAGGCGGTATTTAAATAATGGAAGTTTCAATAACAATAAATTTTAATTTAGACCATAACACATATTTTTCTGTGATCAACTCACTTCGATATAATCTGTTATAGCGCAGAAGATTTTGACGATCCTAACACACAAAGATTCCCTGAAGACAAAGTGAAAAATATCAATAAAATAATATCGAAAACATCATAACCATTTCCACGACTTTAAAATTGATAATACTGGAATCTGAGAAGTTATATTGATGAACCGATAATAAAGCCACCATTTAAACCATGTATAAATAGCTGTATCTAATAAATTGCACAAATTGCTGGCAAGACCAGATGAATTCGCCCAAGGTGAAGCTGACTTTATTAATGTTCCCCTTTCTGAGACGTTAAAACCTCTTAAAAGCAACCCTTACATTTCCCACAGTATCAAGGTGCTTGGATAGTAGAGACATGTTCATATTGGTCTTTAAGACATTTGCCTTCGATTGCATGACAATGATGGAGACGTGTATTGTAGTATTGCATCTAATCCAATTAGCTTGCAACACAATGACCGAAGATAGAGTTTAGTGATATTTTTCAATATATTTTGGACTTGAAGAATATTGATTTATAAATGTAGTCGCAGAATTCAGGGCTTTCAATTAACTTTTATTTAGAAGAGTTATGAAACCAATACATTTGATATGATAGTGTGGTGGTATATCTCTTAAAACAGCGTATCACTTCTTGTAATCATTCTTAAAATTTTGTCAGCCTCATATTACCATTCATGGCACCATTTCAATCACGCCTTCTTGATACCAGTCTCACCTAGATAATTCTAAGTGTTCTGTATCTTATTTTGAATGTATTTTAAATAAATTGTTTAAGTTTTTTTTATTAAAATTTGGTATTTAGAGGGAATCATTTTATTATTGGTAGGATCATATAATCTGATTTTAATTTTTCTTTACATACTAATTACTTTCTAATTATACTTTTAAAATATTTAAATCATGAGCATATAAGCAGATTGTTACCAAAATAAGGTCAATAAAAAGGGATTTTAATTAATTTGAATCGTAAACCTAATAAAAACTATCATATTTTTAATAGAAATGCATCTATTGTGACTGTATATGATACACTTACTAGTTTGGAAAGTCTCGGATTTCTTAAAAGCGAAAACGCTCTTTTATATCAGATTTTAAAAGCAGCTTAGTTACAGGACACTTTCAAACTGAAGCATATTTGACTGAAAGCCCAACTTGGTAGACATTTCTAGGTGTACGATATTTAAGGTTACGACACCATGAGCTTCGAGATATACTAGCCAAAGCAAAATAGTTTACATACGAAAAGTGAAGCTTATTTAAAAAGGCAGAAGAATATTGAAGTGGATTGTAATGTATAAAAATGTGAATACCTGCATCACGCATGGCTACCGAGTTCAATCAGCATCTGTATTCTTCAGTATCAATTGATTCAGTAAAATCACAATTAAATATAGAAGGCAACTTCTTAAACATAACAATTTAGTGGGATAAACAATAGTTTGAATAACGTTTCCTTACAAAGTACAGGAGCAGATTTTGAGGACATCTTTATAAGAACATGATATTGATTGTTTTTATCCAAATATCAATCATGGAGGTGGATTTATCATGGTTAGAGAATCCATATTTTGTTTTTCTGTTGGACTAATCGAAGCCTTGATAGAAAGGAAAATTAGTAAAGAGCATAAAGAATTTTACGTGACCGTGACCACCTGTGATGGCAACTTTGATTCCTGCTGGTGATGGAACTTTTCAAAGTTCATAATATGCTTATTTCTGATTCGAAACATACCAAATCAGGGTTTGATGAATTAAATATATATTTTGGCTCACCCAGTCTCCCGAGTTAAATGCAGTTGAACTGTTATGGCCTATTTTAGAATGTTCAATACTAAACCTATGTATCATCCATCGACATCTGTCGAGAACTTTCCCGATATCTCCATGAAGTATGGAAATATTCCCTTAAACACCTTTCCATACTTGTATAAATCGATTTTAAATGAAACCAAGCCGTATTACATTCAAAAGCGAACATACACCATGCAGATCAAATATTTTTTGCAAATACAAGGTATCTCTATTATTTTGATAAACTCTTATACACTGTCTAATAAAATATAAATATAAATAAATATAGATAGTAGACTACTGAAACAATTTTAAAATGCGTTTTCAGTCAGTAGTTAATATTTACCTTAATAAATGCGTACTTTCTTTTTCTCTGAAATTCTTAGTCTACTTTTTTTCTATTAAGTCCCTCTGTATTTTTTAAGACCAGCTGCCCTGTTATCTGGCAAAGCTTTATAGGTATTTATAAATTATTTTTTAACTTTTGTTTTTCAAGTGTGGCAATGACATTTATTTTCGAGCCAGAGTGTTATTTTTCTTCGGCCTAGAGTAAGGTTTAATCAAATTGGGAATTTTTGCTTAAGAGAAATTTTCAAACTACATTTGTCAATTTCTTTTATCATTCATTATTTGCCTCTTTGTTTAGTTTTTAATTTTTCACCTTTAATCATTACTTTCAAGGTGTTTTTGTGAACTAAATACATTATTTAATTTTTGCTAACAAGAGTGTCATTTTCATAGTTGTATTTTTCCTTTTTCCGGCCACACTTCTAATGGAAATATGTGAAATAGTGTTTAAAATCTGGAAAAACATTATCAATTTACTCTTATAAACCTAAATCAAATCTATAATTATAGTTTACATTATAATGAAACAAAAGTTCAATATATTTACGAAAATTATGCCTTTCGTTCTCTTTTACATACGGAAGTTCATTTACACGTAAGCAAATGAAGCATATTATAAACAGTGTTAATTTTGGGTAGATTATACTTCTATGTGGGTTATAACCACATGTTTCAGGGGTAATATTAATATATAAATTGAAAAATAATCAGTTTAATGTAACTGACTGCAATGTATAACATTTTTTTAAATAATATTCTATTAATAATTCTCTTCTAATTATTGTATTTAATAATATGAAATTGAATAATTAGAAGAAAAGAATTTTTCTCCTTTAAATACTCTCTGAAATTAACAAAACATAATTTTCAGTTTTATGTTGGAAGAGGAATATGGAAGATTCTTCATGTCTAAAAATTGTAGCACATTCTTAAGGTGCAATATGTTATGATAAATACCATTTTAGTAGAAAGCGAAAATCTATAAAGAAATTAATGTCTTGCATTTATCTTCTTCTACAAACATGGTAATGCAAATGTAAATAAAATTGAAATTTGTTTCTCCCTTGAATCTACGTTATATATTTGATGTATGTATTCTATTAAGTTAGTTCTGACACTTCTTAATAAAATTTTGTTTTTATAGAAACTCTTTGCATTGTTAAGTAAAAAGTATTTTTTAATTGCCAAAAAAAAAAGGTTGCAAAAATGTTGAAATAAATAATCTGTTGGTATTATAAATGTTAGCAATATTAAACTAAATATATCATGCATGTAGATTTAGAAATATCTTTCTTGAAGGAATAACTAATTAGGATTATTTCAAAGTATCAACAAAACTCTTGATACTATTAGTTTGAAGACATTCAGACTTATGTTCTTTTCCTGATTTGTAATTTGAGTAATTTATAAGTAATTAACTCGTATATTTTATGAAACAAATCTTACATAAAATATAAAACTTTAGCTAAAAATAACGTTTTGCTTAAAATATTAATTTTTAATAAATTCTCTACTATATGCTTCAATAATGAAGTAAATTTTATTTAAAAAAATGAGTAATTTCTATTAACGTACTTTCATTGAAATTTACATGTCTTAATGATTAAATATTTGAATACAATACTGAATACTTAAAGATGAATTTTTCTTTTTACTAAATAGAAATTCGTTAATTTAATTAGAAATCGTAAAATGAAACTATTACCAATAAGTATTTGAAATGTTATGTGAATAAAATACCGACGCATTAATTATTTCTCTTGGGATTGTGGTTATCTGTATTAAATGTAAATATTTTTTTACAATTTCTTATTTCCATCTACATTTTTTCATTACCCACTCTCCCTCCTCCTTTCTTACATTCCAACTGACGATAAGTACTGTAAAGCAGATGATAACGTTAGAAAACATTTCATTAAAACATTCACAAAAAATACGGACATCGAAGCAGTTATCGACCGTTAAATAGCAAGCAAAAGTTTCTTTCGCCTACCTCAAGCGATTTCAACCACTTATCACTAGCATCCACGGTTTCAATGAGCAGTTAGTGAAAAAAAAGGGGAAAAAAAGAGTAAAAACTTTCAATGGGCATTGAAATCCATTTGGGAACGAAGCATTAGAGTGAGCAAGTTCTATTGGAAATGAAGACCAAAGCTAAGGGAAATACGAATAAAACGCCCTTTTGCGGACATATCGACCCTTCTTTTAGAACTCTGTGTGGAAGGGGGTGGAGGATTCGATTGTGCTTTAGAGGTGGAAGAAGTGGGGGGATTGGAATGAGGGACCTTGTTTACTTGAAACGCTCAAGAGAAATGTAGGTCACGGAGTTTTGAATTCCAACATAGCTCCCTATTTCTTTTTCTTTTGATATCTTTGTCTCCTTTTTCTATACGTTTGTAGGAAGTCTCTTTTTCTTGTTTCGTTCTTCTTAATGTAGTCTTCGATTAAGAAATTTTATTTTTTTAAAAACATTTTGAACGAAACATACCCTTTAGGGCATCTGGAGTTTGAAATATAAGATTTTCTATACAAGTGTTCGATTACTACATTGGTATCCCCGTTTTTTGATGCAATTCAACGATTGTGGAAGAAAAAAAACCATCTGTTCTTTAAAATATCCTGAGAAAATTAAATTTGTAAAAAGTTATAAAGACATCGTAAAATGTTTTTTGAGATTTGTGCAGATTCAGAAAAATCAAATATTTTGATGCATTTAGTTCAGAAGCAATCGCAAAAAATTTTAAAAGTTGAAATGGAACGATGAAAACTTTATTGTGAAACGCACAGTTAAAATTTTCCACCCATTGTACATGGTATATATTTAAAAAATTTAAAAAATTATAACCATTAATTTTTAGTTATTCACGAAAAAAATAATAGTGATACAATTTGAGACTATAATTAACAAATAAAATTAAATAGCTGTGCATATGGCTTAATGAATTAATTTTCATTTTGTTAAAAGAAGTTTTATAAAGAGAAGAGAGTTTAATTTATTTTCCGAAGAAAATACTGCTATTTTAAAAAATTCAAAAATATTTAAAATATTCTAAAAATTGAAAAACTCTGAGATATATTTTGGAATTTTGAAACCGTGAAGTAGAAAATATATAATTAAATTTTTTCTTAAAAACTTTTAGGTTACAAATCCAACAATGAAAATAATATATAATGAGTCACATTTCATTTTATAATTATTGTGTTGTTGGTAGAAATTATAAAAAATATAAACAAATTACGGAGATTTGAATAGTTAATAATATTAAAGGAATATTTTAATATTAATATATAATTTGTTTTTATTTTCCATGCATTCTTTTGCTTAAGTTTATTATGACCGGGCATGGTATTATGATTTAGAATACCTATTAAACAGATAAATATTTCATTAAAGCGATTTTCTTGTGATTTGCGAATGTTCTATGCTCGATTGAATAATCGATTTTTCTGTAAATGTATTTTCACTACATCTATCGTTTCTATGTATAATACTAAATCAGAATTAATATGTCACCTCTTATAACTCAGTAATGGTTAAAGAAACTAATTTCAAATTCGTCAACAATATTAAATGAAACTGAATTTTCTGAATTCTAAGATCAGCTAAAATTTTATGTAAAACAATTAAAAATTTTGATATTTTATAATTTAATTAAATATGCTCCTTTATGCTGAAAATTTAGAAATATTTTATTAATATCATAAATAAAATGTAGAATTTTATAATATTTTTAAAGAATTTTCGAAAGAAATATTTGATTACTATCACATTTATTAAATGAGATAAAAAAATTAAATTTACTTTAAAATTGTTTTAATTGTCTGGAAGCATTTAAAATCATTGTTTAAAATACCTTTATTGGTAATATATCCGAAAAAAAATCTTTACTTTTTAATAATACAAAATTTCTGCTAATATTTATATTATCAGCAATTTAAATTTTTATTTACATATACTTAAGAATTTTAAAATTACAGGCGACACAATATACTATAAGCTATGTTAAAGGTTATTTTTTTAAACTTCAAATAATCATTTCTCCAATGTGAAGTTCTCTTTTTTACGATTGTTTACTTTCGCGTATTTTATTAATTCTTAAACACGCATGAAAATTGTTTTTTGAATTTTGTTATTTGATAATTTAAACTTAATTTAAAATATGACATTTTTACATAAATTTTAATCTTTAAAAATTTTAACTTAATATATAAAAATGTAATTTAATTGTTATTTCTAAATTTAAATATGCAATGTCCATAAATTAGAAAATTATCAATTACTTATTTATAGTAAAATGAATTCAATTTAATATATAGAAAATAGTTATATTGCCAATCAATTAATTTACAACATAAATGAAGAAAATGCTAATTTTGAGCCCCATACATTTTTAGACGCAAACTTTGCATAAATATAAACGATATTGTGCGCAGGCAAAGCGAATTTTGCGAACACACATATATGCATATGCATACATACGCACAAAGCATGCATTAAAATATATATCTAAAATAGAGTTGTTCTTTGCCTAAAAAAATTCACTTCCCGTAATAACAATGGAAACATTATATGCTTTACAAAATCGGTACAAATAAGGAGCTAATTTTCAGTTTTAATACATTTAAAATCTCTAAGTATAATTAAAAATAAGATTTACATATATTTTTACTTCGGACTGTCTGGTTTAATTAAATATTAAAAAGTTTATGTGCTGTTAGAATAATTGTTACATTTATTTCAATTAGTTATATGTTAAATATTATGCTATCTAAACTTAACTAATCTAGTATTATGGTCTGATTGTTTATTTTGAAATATCTTATTATTTGACAAATTGATCTCAGTATATCTCAGTTAAACTTTTTTAAAGAAATTCTTGCATATAAAAGTTATTATATTTGAAAAAAGCTATAATTTATGTATAATTTATCAACAAGTAGTTTGAAAAACATAAAAGGCTTCAAAATTTCGATATTATTATAATCTTTGAACGTACTTTGTTCAAGTGTTGATCAGCAAAACATAACAATTATAAAATTTATTGTAAAAGGGGTAAATATGCAGAAAAAATTTCATTTCATATACAATAACAGAAATATTAAATAAAGAAGAATAAATAATAACATGTATTTAATTAAAATAGAGAATTGTTTTAGTTAAACACATGTGCAAGGTAACAAATATTTTGATGCGTGAAGTGACGCATTTTTACTTCTATTTTCCATATTTGAACGCTTGCCAAAATGTTTCGCGAGATTTCTTTGTGGTTAAATATGTTTACAAATTCTACATATGGTTGTAACAATAGGAATTTCTCATGTTTTCATATGTATACGTATTTTAAGCATTTTTAAAAAAAAATCAGAATAAGTGTTCACTCGTTCAAACAAAATAACATAATATTTGCTTAGAAAAAGAAATCTCATATAATTTGGTACAAATTTATATGCTATATTTTTATAATTTTCTAATCTTTTTGATGATAAAAATCTAAAAATTTTAACTAATTACAGTTTTTAAGTATGAAAATACTTTTTAAGCTCTTTTATGTATTAGTTACATAAATAATCTTTTTAAATTATTTTAGAAGTTTTCTCGAAAATTCAACTTAGCAAATTAAAATATCAAAATATATGAGTTGTCCTTAAATTCCTTTAAAAAATTCAAAATACTTAGTAATTATTTAAGAATATTTAAATACAATATTGAAAAAAACAAATATCAAATCTTTTTATGGCATTCTGAGACATTTACAGCATGCAATTAAATATACATATAATAATACCATATAATCTGATGAATATTAACGATTATTGATTCTTGGTTTTTTAGTGTTATATATCATTTCATAATTCAACAAATAAACTTGGAGCATCGATATGATCATTCATGGATATTTTTTCAGAGGTTAATTTTTTTTTTGCCGCATTAAGTATTGTAATATTTTCTTACTTGAATGTCTAAATAACATTCATACACACATAAAAATTCAAATTCCAGAAAATTTGTTTTATAAAATTTTAAAATATGAATCTTTAATTTAATTATTTTATATCATATGATATGTTTCACTATTTAATTTGAATAAAATGTATAAGTAATTATGAAAATATCTAAAACTAACACCAGCACAATTTTTATTCATATATTACTAAAAAATTATCCAATGAATTCCATTAATATAGTTGTCTCCCTCTACATTACTTATTTCACTTTTATTTTCAAAATAATATTTATTTATGAACTAAAATATTTTAGTTTTATTAGTTGAGTCATTGAATATATTTTCTGGCCGGTGTAACAAACAAGCATAATTTAAACCCAGTTTTACAGAACACGCAACTTGCGCAACCTTGAATATTTTGCCTTGACCTACATTCAAATACCCAGTAAAAATAACTCCATTCGATAAAATACACAAGTAAACATTAATTGGTTATTAGCACTCTTATTTACACTATTTTGTAAACATTTCATTTATAATTTAACATGAAGTGTAATTAGTTATTAAATTTTGCCTTTAAAGCGAACACCATTAATAAATATTTTATATAATGAATATATAATCGAAAATTAATGCCTATTTGCAATATAATGGTTAAAAGAAAGTATGTGGATAAGAAATGTAAACAAATAATAAATTTTGCACCAGTGAAAAAGAGCAATGTCAATATTAAATGTCTCGTTACTACGTCACAGCAAAAGATGCGGATAAAATACCACCGACACATCCCGGAATGCGGATATTCTTCCGTCCTACTACCAAACATTCCCGCTCTATGGTGATTCCCATTTAGATTCCAGCGAGGACAGAATCATAAAAAGAAGAATTGAGTGTGCCTTAATAGAGTGAAGTAAGAACAAAAAATGCATTTGCAATATGCACTTACCTTTCGCAGAATAGAAGTTGAAGACACTTTTAAGAATCGATGAGTAAAAAGGATGCGCTCTGCCAGTCTGTTGACAATTGCCTTGGCAGTCACGGCGCATGCGCTGAGACCTTCACATTTCTACCCCTTCCAGTGGTTTCCCTCTCCCGCACTTTCTCTTTACTCACCCTTGCAATGTTTTGGAATGCTTAAGCAGTGATCGAAGACTTTTTCATGAAGGCTTTTATGCTTTTTGCAGAGCGTGTAAAACGAAATAAAATGCCTCTGAAACTCGCTACGCTAGAAGAGAAAGAATTTTTAAGAAACGTGAAAATATGAAAAATCGTGCTTAATGTTTTGTGTTTTTAAATCTTAAAAATGGATATTCTCTAAGAAAAAAATAATAAAATATTGCTTTAAAAAATGCATTTTATATTGTAAATGAAAATATACATAAATACAGAGCATTACTTGAAATTTAATTGATACTGATTTGATAATGATGAACTTTCTATGTTTTTCTCATATATATCTAAATTTATCATTTTATTTTTACAACTGTGATGCCACACTTTAAACCCCAGGGCTCTTGGCATATATTTTAAAATTATGAAGGTAAAAATTTTATAAACATATACAGCTTGTTATTTTTATGCACAGATAATAAATATTTTTGAACCAAATGAAGAAATTTCCTGACAATTTTGTAAATGATATTGGAAGAAAAATTTGATTTACAATAAATTCTGAACATTGTTAATTACAATTTTAGAATTATGACTTCCAAAAAATATATGAAACTTTATAATGTAGTGTGTGATTAACATTATTATTTCATCATTTTGAGGTATGACTTATAAAAATATTTCCTACAAAAACATTAAGTAAGAAATCAACTTCCCGTAAATGATATAAATATTAAATTATTTTTTATTTCACATAGGGGAGATCAATATTTAACTTTAATAGTTAAATTTTAGTTAATCAACCACTTAATATCTCTTTTATTTTGAATATATACACGTTTTTTAAATGTATATTATAACATGCATATTAATGCATTACACTAAAATAAACTTGTTATTTAAAGACTTATACATTAATTTTTTTTTCCAATGAAATTAATTTTTAAAATTTTTTTATTTAAATTCATAAGGAAATATATAACAGAAAAGATAGTATGATTAATAGCATAAAAACGTTTATTGTCTGTTTTGTGAAAGGTGATTGACGTTGAAACATATTGCATTACCGAACGAGATAAGCTACTTTGTCTCGCTTAGTTCACTATGTCAAAACAAATTCTTTATTTAAAAATTAATGAAAAAACACTTCAGTCTTTAGAGAATTTATAGACTTTGGTTATGTCATCAATCAACCCAGTGCAAAATGTTTGAAAAGGTATTAGTTAGGTTGAAGTCTAAAACCTAAGAAAATAATAATTTTCTTGGATAGTAGTTGACAACACACAAAAAATATGAAATGTATTAAAAGTTTTATTTATTTTGTAAGCAGATTGAGCAAAATAATAAGTCCGTATAAAATCC
>JAPDSC010156474.1:7958-23869 GCA_026290005.1 Latrodectus geometricus | reverse complement strand
AGCATCCAACTAATGAATTAAAAATCAAGAAGAACCCAAATCAAGTATGCTATACTTTTTTTGAAAATGTAGATTTAATAAAATTAGCAAACAATTATCTGTTGTTGATGCCAAAGAATGAATAGATAGAGGTTAAATGTGTGAATTGAAATATGTACTAATATCGTTTCTATAAACATAATAAGACGATTATTTTATTCTAAATTTCAAGGTATCAGGGAATGAAAACTTAAAAATGCTTCAAATAATTCTTTCCTGATTTTTAAATTAGATATTAAAAATTTTTTGCCAACAAAATTTAATGAATGCATTTTTCTGTCTCATACAGATAAAAATGCATCTATTGTATCGATGCATGAGTTAGCGTTAAAAAGCATTGATTTATTGATATGTTTCATAATTAATATGTAAGCTCTTTTTCTTAATGCAATTATTTAAGAAAATAAATTTATTTAATTTAGGGGTAAAAATATATGTTAAAAATATTTTTATTTCTCATCAAATCAGAATATTTTATGTAATGATTTGAATATAGAAATAAATTATGAAGTTAAATGTATTTTCTAGAATAATTTTAAATAGGAACAACCGGATTTAAAAAAAAATCCTGTGATTTTAAAGTTTCATTACAATTACTTACTTTGTCTATGTAAAAGTAATCAAAAATATTTCATTTTAAATCTAGAAAGTATATTTATTTCAGCATTTTCAAAGTCAATTCACATTGTAATAGGATTGAGTATTGGTTGATTTTAATATCTCAAAATATTTTATTAAAAATATAACCAATGTATTTCCTAAAGAATTGTTTGTTAAGTAAAAGAAAATATGGACGTATTTGAAAAATAATTAATGATTGATTATTTTTGTAATTATTATTCAAATTTTTATAATATATAGAAGCTTATAATTCGAATGTATTTTAGGAAACATTTAACAGCTGAGAATTTAGTTAAATTCCATTTTCAACTAAAATGACCGATGGTGATGACGTGAGAATTACTCATTTGAGGAGTGAAATTTTCAGGTATAATCTGAGCTTTTTAAGAGAAATTATTAGAAATTAATAACCCCTGGTGGGGAGAAAATTTCCTGTAATATATGTGTAAGTAATTAAAAAATTGCTAAGTGTTAGTATTCTCCTTTTCTGATATGATGCAGCTATGAAACTATTAATTTTTTTCAATTTTACAAAAACAGCATAAAGATAAATTTGAAATATATTCTATAGTACATTATTTCTCTTTTCTTTAATTTAAATACTTCATTAATAAAAATTTTTGTTAAAATATTTATGAAATATGCATAAAGAAATGTTAAATAAAAACTTTTTGACAGTAAACTACATAGCTGTCCGATGATTCATAACTTAATTTCTTTAATAAACTATATATTTTCATTATAGATGTTAAAAATAATTTTACTGTTTTACAGAATGTTGTACGTTTTATTCAATAAATCACCTTTAATTGGACAATTATAATGCAATTTGTATTTTTATTGTTTATGGAATGTAAGTGAAAGATTTACAAAATATATGAGTTTAATTTCGGTAAGGGCAAACATTTTTCTTTTTAAAGTATGTAGCACATAGCAAACTTACTAATCTAATGTTTGCTTTTTAAAAGAACATTACATTTACTAGTAGCTATTTCAGCATTTGAACCATACTTTTTTTAATGCACAAATATTTGTCAGATGAATTGTATAATTTCAATGCATTTTATAATTACATGTTAAAGAAATTTATTCATCATTCATCCATTCATCATTTCAGTCATTTCTAAGTAATGATTACATTTTTCATCACAATTTCAAACATATAAATAAAATAAAAGACTGGTAAAAACGAATTATTAGTCCATGAAAATAATAAATAATACATTTATTAGATAAAGTTTATTAATTATAAAATTTTATATACTATATGAAACTCTACACCATCAATGAAAATAAAACTTTGGATAAATATCAATTCGATCATTGAAAGAATAGAAAAACGTAAGTAATATTTAAAAGATTTAAAAAATAAATGTAAACAGATTTAGAAAAATAATAAATTTTTAAGTTTTTTTTTATTGACGCAGATGAAAAATATACAATTATGTCCAGATTTCCAGTTCTATTTGTTATCAGATTTTCTTCTATTTTTTGCAAAATCGTTTTAATAACTTTAATAAATAAAAGATATTTTATAATAAATACCATTTTCTTTAAAAAATGAAAGAACAAATTACTATATCTTACATATACTCTAATATTTTTTGATTTCAAATGAACGTTGCTATGTATTTAAGAAACTTAAATAATTAAAAAATCCAAGCTTTATTGAAGAGAATGGATTGTTAGTTAAAACAATAAAAATTAAATATTATTACATGAAAATTAAGAAAACAAATAGAATTTTAGTAATTATTTTAATTAATATAAGGAATTATACATTCTTATTTAAAAGCTTTTATATTCTGAAATTTTAGTTGTCGTCAAATTATTCTTATTTTAGAAACGATATTTGTATTTTTATTATCTAATTATTATAAAATGGCATATGATAATTTTTTTAATTATGAAATACAGTTTTATTACAAAAAGTCCTTTCACAAAATTAAGAGAAATATTAAGAGTAATCTCATTCGCAATACTTTGTATTAATGATTTTTATTAGTAATTGTAGTAAATTCAGTTCTAAAAGTAACATATTTTATCAACTAAAGTAAACCATGTTTACAAATCAAGATGAAATTGTTTTTATAATTAAAAATAAGTTTATAATTATTCCTCCGAAAGTAAAGGAAAACATACTTTTTATCACAGCAAATACAGAGCTGTTTAAAAGTATTTACTCAGACCAAGAATTTGGAAAAGCTTCTCTTATGTAAATATGACTGGGAAAGAAGGGAAACATGAAAGAAAAATAAACATAGGCATAATGAGTTATCATCTTCAATTGAAAAGAAAACTTTATTTCGTTCATTTTACATTTAAAATTATTTCTTAAAAAATATGCGTAATTTAAAATCCTCAAAATTATGAAAACAAAATTCAAAAGATTTTAACCACAAGTATATTTGGAAGAACATTATTTAAACAAACGTAATGATTTTTGTGGAAAAATATGAATAATCTAAAGTGTTTTAAACCGCGTAAAATATACATCAAATACTATTATTATTTTTGAAATTAAAAGACATCTTTAGTTTTTCAAGATCATAGAAATAGTCATGTCAGAGATAATAGAAAAGTATGTGTAAATTAATTTTTTTTAAATTTGAATTAAATTTTTTTACAATAATTATGTATAAATTAATTTTTTTCTTCATATGCTTAAATTTAAAGCAGAAAACGTTCACATCAGGATTCAAACTTTTTAATGTATGGAAAATGCTCATATACATTCGGTGTCCCTATATTAATTTCAAACATTTGTGAAAATTTTATTGCATTCAGTAATAAATAAAAAAATGCACAATCAAATATAGTACTGTTTTAATTATTTCTTTTAAAAATATTTAATATAGGAAGAAAATTTTAAATTAAAAATAAAATGTATTATTTTCAATGATACATTTAACATTAACATTAATGATCATAACGTTTAACAATGAATTAATTCATTTGTTTCTCACAGGATTTTATTTTTCACCAAACTTGATATCAATGTGAAACGAACAAAAATATGAGAGTATAAAAAACAAATATGTTATAAAACACAACTTGATAATTCAGATTTTCTTACAAATTTCATATTGCAATTATCGTTATCACATGCATAACTTTACACATCTATATATTCTCTTGCAAAAAAAAAAAAAAGAAAGAAAAAAACTTAATTTATATTGTTATTTTTAATAAAAATTTCTCTTTCTCTCTATATTTAATAGAACATCCATTTTATTCTGTAAAATTTCATTGTAGATCCTACTAGAAAAAATAATTTTCAACCATAATTACTGTTTTATGTATAATTATTCTAACCATATATTTTTCATTACAGAATTAAGGATTCAATAATAGGATAATTCAATAGCTTCAAATTGTTAAATTAAAAATATGTAATGAACATAATATTTCTAATTTTATAATTGAAATTTAATTGAAATGAATAAGCTTTAGATTTTGTTTAATGAAAACAATTATTAATAAGAAGCAATTTACTACAATGATAATTAATAATAAAGCATAAATAATAATCAATGATAAGTAATAATAAAATAATGATTGTTCAGTTTTCCAATAAAAAGCAATACACTTTTATTCTATTTCATTTTATAAGAATAATGAATAAGGTATTTTATATGTTTACATATTAGATATAATATAAAGAACAACTGTAATTTTTGAAGAAATTCGTTTTCTTACTTTGTAATACTATTATATATATTTTCATTTCTAAAATAGCATAATACTCAAAAAATAATAGTAACAAAAGCAAAAGAGAGAAATACATATATTTCTTTTATATACATCTGTTTGCATTCATAAATACAGCAAATCTCTAGTTTATGAATGATCATGATTTTACGATCTAGTGACTTGTCTTTGTATGGACCCAAGGATACAAAATAATATCAATTTATATTCAAGAACTATCATTTTTATATATTATTTTTTATGTATTCTAATTTTATATTCAGAAATCTGAATCAATATTTACACTGAAGATATTTACATTTTTCACGTCTAGACATAGATTGCACAGTAATTGGCAAACACAGTAATTCAGTGTAACACTTAGAGTCTATTTTTAAACGTTCAATATGGTATCAATATACTCTATTGGCCAATCTCATTAATTTTTTAACATCTCCATAAAGAACATGAATAATTATTAGTATTACTTTAAACACTAATATGAAAAAATATAAGGAAAATTTACATTCAATATATATATATATATGATATTAAATAATACATAAATATAAGTGAATGTTTCTAACAAAAACAATTTCTTTCTTTTGCTGCAGCAGAAATAATACATTTTATGTTTTTAAATCAATGTAAAATATATATATATATATATTTTTTTACATTCTACATGAATACTCTATATTTATTTAATACATTCTGTTACAATTCCTTTAAAAAAATTTTTTTTCTATATTTCTTTTTGAATAAGTTGTCATTTCCATTGTTTACTTTAGAAGAATGTATTTTTTGAAAGTAGAAGCGTTACATGTTTTTGATAACAGGTTTCAAAATGTAAAAACATGATAGAACTTGCAAACTTTAAATATTTTTATTTTCCTTTTTAGGACTTGAAAGATGAGGACTTGTTTCAAAGTCCTTATCTTTTTGTTTGGGATATTTTATAAGTTCATGATTTCATGGACCTGGTTTGGCCAATTGGCTAACCAGATAGGATTAAACCCAACATTATATATTTCTACATGTACTATTTTAAAGTATTAAGTTTTAATTTAAAATGAATAATTTTATTTTAAATTTAGTTTATAATATTAAATTTGAATTGTCATTTTGACTTCTTTTAATACATTTATTAAAATAATATCATATAAAATTTATGCATGCATAAAATATTTTATAACTTAAATAACAAAAACATTTAGTAAATATGATAAAATTGATAAGCTTTTTATGAAAGATTCACAAATATTCATAAAAAAATCCAAAAATAACAATGCACTTGTAAATTTAATTAATAATAGTGTACTTTTGGCAATCACAAATAGAAATCCTATTCTACTCCTCGATTATCCTCTAATAAATAAAAAAATAAGGAATCACTTGTATGCGAGCAAAAAGAGACCAGAGAATACCCTTTTTTGAAATGGAAATCCATGTCACCCAATGTTCACTTAGAACACATCATGCTCAGTTCAGCTCAAGAAGTTCCTTGGAGAATTGTAAGCTCTTACAGTATTCAAATAATTCATTGGCTGAATAATAAAAAAAGAAGCAAGAAAAAAAAAACAGGGTGTGAGAGAGAGAGAGAGAGTAAACTTAACATTTCTATATAGAATAGAACGACTGTGATGTATTTGATGTTCTATGCTTATTCGACAGTAAAGATTAACAAAATCAGATTTTACAGTTAACTTATTCTATTGCCAATTCGCAAACAGTGTACTTCAAATGGGTGTCTTAGAAAACGAAAATTAAATGCTTTATAATTTTTTCTTTTAGTTAAATTCATTTGTTTGATGTATGGAATTTACATAAGATTGTTTAGCAAAATGCCACAAAAAATATTCGTTTTTCTGTCACTCATTGTTTAAGTTTTAAATAAACATTGTTTATAAGGAAATATTGTTAAAATTTCAAATATAAATTCAGTTCAGGTTTTTAAGAATAAACTGCTTAATCTACAAAAATGCCTTTTTTAATCTGCTGAAAATTTAATTTATGATCATTCCCTTCTAAATCATGATTAAACTTCTTGAATTTTTTGTAATTTAATTCTGAATTATCAAATTTAAATATAATTTTGTACATAATACTCTGTTTCTCCATTTTATGTAAAATATCTCCTTTTTACAATATTTATTATTGGTGTTATTGAGAACATATATGATTTTACATAGAAATTATTTCTTTAATTTCCATAATGTTTATCCTCTATTTAAATTTAAATTATATTTGACATAATTCAAATATACATTAATAAAATACTTATTTGAATTAAGACATATATATGAATAAAGTATCAGTGTAAATTATATATTTCTCCAACTATTATTAAATAAATAATTATAAAAGTTCATAATCTATATTGATACTTTAAAATATTTTTATCGACATTCCATATAATTTTAAACTAAATAATCTAAGGAGCCTATTTAATTTTTTGCCTATTATTTAGTAATTACTTTTTTTACCATTACCTACTTAATTTTCGAAAAGCTACAATAATCTTTAAAATAACCTTGTGAATCAGATTCATAAAATGAACTCCAACTGATGAAATGATTGAAATTAAAATTTTGATTTCATAATTAAGATAATTTTTAAAGTTAGGTTCATCAAGTAGTGTTTTTGACAAAAAATAGCAGCCTGAACTTTTACATAGGATTTTTTTTTATTTCAATGATGCTTTCCTTCTATTTAAAGTTAAGTTACGTTTAATATGATTCAAATATACATGAATAAAATATCAGTGTGTAAATTATATATTTCTTCAACTATTATTAAATCAATAGTTATAAATGTCCATAATCTATATTGATATTTTCAAATATTATTGACACTCAATATAATTTTAAAATAAAGATTCTAAGGTACCTATTTAATTTTTTGTCTATTATTCAGTAATTTATATTTTAACTTTACCTATTTCATTTTCAAAATAATCTTTTCATAAAATGAACTCCAATTGATGAAATGATTGACAATAAATTCTTGATTTCATTATTAAGTTAATTTTTAAAATCCCGTTCAATGAGTAGTATTTTGACAAAAAATAGCGGCTTTAACCACATAAGTCTTTTTAAGCTTAGGAATAAAAGTATTTTTGAAAAGTTTTTCTTATACAAAATACATTTTTATCAAGCAATACGAAAGAGAACGGTTGGTTGACTTGGTAGAATAGGCCTTGGCTCTCATTATCTTAAGATAATGATTTCGTATACAGGCTTAAAGGAAGGTTCACGTGTTCATTAAATGCTTCTAGTGCATGTTAAATAAGTCATGGTCGTAATGTTTCCCAACTTAAATGATACCCATGGGCGTGGCAGGTCAGACATTCGGATGTATTCTGTTTGGTCTCTACTTCTGAATTACGAAGGCTCCCATACGGCTGCTTTCACCTAACTCACTGAATCCACCTTTGGGCTAATTAAGAGAGAACATACAAGTGTAATAAAAATGAAAGGCTAGATATTGGAATGAATATTGTAGAAAATATGTACATATTTAATGATGAAAATGCTATCACATAGATATGTCAATCAGAACGTTTAAAGAAACTTAATTAATAAATTAGTTTGCTTATAAAACATTATCGATTGTTTGATTTATATCAATTGATTGTTTGATTTATATTTATAGTTTTTAAATATTTAATTTTATTACTTTTTTTTCTTACCGCCGGCACTGGGTGATAAACCTTTTTCCATAGCAAGGTTGGAAACTGCTTCTCATTTAGCGTTATTCTGTTGGCACCTGTGAACCAAGTCATGGAGACGAGTAGCATTACCTACGTCACACACCAGAAACCCGTTTATAGGGTGGACCAAAATCATCCATCATCTTAGAAGAAAGGATAAAGAAATACAAAAAGGGAGAAACGTCCATGCCCAAACCAGGATTCGAAACCGGGACAAACAGTCTAGGAGTCAGGAGCCCTAACCGTTCAGGCATTGGCGGGCATAATTTTATTACTAATGTCCTATTATTACAAAAAATTCTGTGCTATTTATATTAATATTAAATTTAATCAAATACAACAATTTAAGATTTAGTATGGCTTATTATTAAAAGTTTCTGAAATATTGTCGATAATATTGAATTTTTAAATTAACAACTAAAATTCATTAATATTGCTTATTGAGACGCAATACTTAAAATGTTTAGCTTCATAAAAAACGTTTAATCTGAAAATCTCTAAAACAAGGTATTTAACTTAATTTTAAGTATCAATTTTTTGTAAGATTTTCAAAGTTAACTGTATTCCAGGTGTTCGTATCATATTCGTATCATATTCTTATGCATAAACCTATCAATGCCTTTGCAATTACTCATTTATATCCAAAATATATTATATCAAAATCTTTATCAAGCTGTTCAATTACAATCAGCTAGTTAGGTGTTCTTACAATGTAATTACTTGCAAGGTTACATTAAGCCATAGGAAACTGGATTAGGATAAATCAGTTAGCCACTATTCGAAGGTCTTAGAGCTGCTGGGATGTCACCCTTAATTTATAAAATTTTAATAGAAACCTATAACCCTATTGATTTTATAACTTATATTCTACTGCTTTAACCTAATAAAAAATGAAACCTCAAACTCTTAAATTCTAATTAAATATAACATATGTGGTTAGAAAAGTCTCATAGGAAATAATCAAAATTAATTATTACTATAATTCAACATGTGCAGCAATCTAATTCTGTTTGGAATATAATTTTTTTTTTTATTTTTACGGCCTTTTAGCATTTAGCGTAAATTAATTTAGCGCAAATTAATTCAGCCTATGTTTGAAAAGTACTAGAACAGTATTTATTCACTAGAAAAACTTTATCCTAATAAAACTAAATTATCGTTTATAATACAGTGATATAAAGGCTTTAATAAGGCTTTTGTCTTAATAAAGCATTTGTTTAATATTATTTAGCCAATTAAGGCTTTTGTATGCTCTAATTATGCTTAATATTATGTCCTTATAAATTATAATTTATCCTGAAATTAACTGAAATGACAAAATAATTTTTACACTATAAATGCTAAATTATATATGTAATTTCTAATGTGCAAGTCTATGTTTAAGACATATAAATTTTAATGTAAAAATTATGAATGAGATAATTTAGTATTAATTTTTTATGAATATCTCTATGTAATTCCATAAATTTCTTTTCATAACATATTTATTTAAAACATGTGATGTATGAAATAAGTAATTTTGTTATAATTCATAATCTGTGAATATTTATGTATTATAAATTAATTTTTAATTGTTGCATTTTTACAAATTTAAATGCATAAGTTTTGTGAATTCTAGATCAATTTTAATAGTAAATTAAAATACGCACAAATTATGTTTTGAAAAAAAATATTTTTCTCACATTTTTAATATGTATAAACATATGAAATATTTTTATTTGCATATCATGTTTATGGTAAATGTGAATATTTTGAAAGTACTTCTGAACTATTATAAACGGTATGGAGAATTTACTATGCATCAAGAACAAGTTTTAAAAATACCAACACCAGTTTACACTGAAAATATATAAATGGAGGAAAAATTTGCTAATTAAATATTTTAAACTTGTTCTATTGGATATAATCAAAGTAACAAAAATAGCAATAATTGTATATTATGTCTGTGGATCGAGATATTTATTAGCTTCACTGCTTTTCCTCATAAAATCAATGTGTACATAAATAAATACTTTAATTTTATTAGTTATCTTCAAAGAGTTTCATAATATCTAAATTAATTTAAAACGATTTTTTGTTATATTTTTAGACCGATATAATTATTTAGATTTTCTTCGATATATATTAAAGATGCTTTTCATAGAAGTTGTTATTTATGAATTTGGTGATATTGCTTACTTCAATTGTGCTTTCTCAGAACTTTGTTATTTCTTCTGAAATTGTAGTTTATGATGTTGAAAATGCATAGGAAGTAATTTTCTTACAGTTGATGTCAAATTTAAAATAATATTTATCGAGAGATTATTAATGTGTATTTTCGAGAAGTTATTGATGTGTAATGAGATTTATAATGCTAGTATATTAGTTTTATTTCCGAAACTGCTCTGTAATGTGGAAATATTCTACAATATTATAACTTCTCAAAAGATGTTTCACATTTAAATACATTATGTTTTCTATTATTATTATTATTATTATTTTGAAATCTAGGCGAAACGTGATTTTTCAATCTGAAGTTATTTAAATACGTCATTTAATAAAAAATTTTCATTTGAGAAAGGATAACATTAAGAAGAAAAATTGACTTAACAATGGAATTACAATGAGTTCATATTAAAAATTTATTAATAACAATTTGTCTACCAATATAGATATGATACCTGATAAAAGCTATTCACGTTTATTTCAGTAAAATGTGTTGCAAAAACTTAAATTTAAACTTATAAAGTAATTAAATTGTTTTATTTTTTTTCATGTAAAATTTGCGTTTAAACTCCAATTAACGCTTATCTTTTTGTTACATATTTAATTGTAAGCACTTTCTATAATCATATTTTATGCTTATTTGAAAAATATTTAAATGTTTCAATAATTAAGAATAAAAATAATTTAATTGTTTAACAACAATTTCTTACTGCAGGATGTTTAGAATTAAATTTAAATTAAATGCCTGGTCATCATAAATCTTGAATCCAATTAAAATGCTTCATGAATTTTTCGAGCGTATGTCTATGTCACCTGAGATTGTTAGATATTAGACAGCAAAATTTTAATTAAATCAGTTCTCACAAATAAACTGCATCCTCTAGATTAATTTCAAGTCTATCGAGAAGTAGTATTGTATTTTTAGTTAATATATTATTGTCAATTTTAAGAAATCATTTTTATAATGAACATTTAATGAATAAAATAAAATAGAATTTTTTTACCACTTTCTAAATTTTTTAACAGGAAATACTACCAAATAATTTTTAGAATATTTGTAAACGTATTCAGCGATGAATATTTTAAACAAATTACGTAAATTTTATTGGATAAAGAACAAAATTACATTTTATTATATAAAGTAATTAATTCCTAATTTCCATAAAAATTACTGACAAATATTTCCAATTTTTGTTGGATTTATTTATTAAAGAGACAAAGTTATCATGATCAAAATAATCAAAAAAAGGGGCAAAATCTTAAGCAAGGAGGCATAATTTCATCTCGATATCATTATTATTAAAAGCATTTTTATTATGTCCGTTGTATGTTCACGTCATTGCTCTGGAATATTCCATGTTGAAAATGTTACCTTTTACTGCTATTTACAAATATAATTATCTCACTCTGAATATCTTATGTTATTTTTCACTTTTTTATTGCAATTAAAAAGTGTTAGAATATATTTTATTTTGATAATGTGAATATACCATACTTAATTTTAGGTTTGATGTGAAAAAAAGGTCAAAGTAATTATGTTTCGTTTGGCAAAATGGTAGTGAGTATCTTTATGCTTTTCATTTTTTTGAATTTCATTAGTAAATTCCTGTTTTATTACTTAAATTTTAGTCCAAACAATAGCATTATATTCAGTTTAAAACATGTTTGCACTCAAAGTTTCGTTATAAAATAACAAATTTATAAGTGCATTGTTCGCACATAAATAAAATATAGAATCAGACATCCTATAGAATTAGCGTTCTTACAAAAACATATTGTTTTAAATGAACTTGACACTAAAATTCTTATTTTTAAAATCAAAGTATTAATACATTTTTCTTTAGCATAAATTAATAATAAATTCATTTTGCAATATTTGATAAAAATTAATCATTTAGAAAAAGGAAGTTCTGACGTAAAAATTTGTACTTTTATTGCAATTGAAATTTATTTTATCTAATTTACTTAATTTAAAAAGAAAATTTATATTTTTAATTATTTTTTCTTACTTTTTTTTTAATCTTCTAATATCATTTATTTTCTAACATTTATTGAAACAGTTATGATGATGTGGAAAACACTAAAAAGTAGAATTTTGCAAAATTATTTTTATGCATTTGTGAATATTCTACTCTTTAGCTCATTTACTCAGAAATAAATAAATAATGTATTGATAAGGATCTTTTTGCATTTATTTTGTTAAAGATAATAAGTAAAAAAAAAACAGTAAAAGCATATTAACAAGCAACATAATGAAGACCCACAAGTAAGGAAAAGGTTTTATTCTAGCATCTCTCGAAATCTTGGAGAAAAATATCATCTGGAAAAGTATCAAAATAGGAAACATTACCTAGCCTATTATGTGGGAGATAATTGTTTCTCATTGATATTACCTTTACTGCATTCCATGAACAGTAAGTATCTCTTTTCATGGTTTAGCATTTCTAATAATAACCTTAAATTGCTTCTAACCTAATAATTTTCAGCAATGTGAACAGGAATATAGAAAAAATGATGGGGGATAAATAATAAAAAATATACAATTCTTGTATAAGAGAAAATTGAGATCATATTTAATATTTTCTATTAAGTAAGTACCTTCTGATTCGATTAAAATTTGGCATTTATCCAGACAGTTATCCTTCTTTTCCTTTTTATGATGAAAATATTATACAGAATGAACCGAAACTATTAATAAAAATATTGTACATAATATTAAATATTTGATCATAATTATGCTTGAATATATTTTTACATACTTAATTATTATCAATAAAAGGCAATGTTCGTGTTTAATTTTAAAAAGTAGCTTTGCTAAGAAAAGCCTTGTATTAATACAGAACAGGATATTTTTTTATAAATCATGTCTTGCTGGTCTATTATAAATTTAGTTGAATATCCATTTAATAAATTTAGCAATTTATTCTCAAAAAATTCACTCATATATTTCATCATAATAACCTAAATATTCAATCTAATTTTGAATCTTTAATGCAATTGGTTTTGACATTCAGTTGAAAATAAAGTATTAAGTGAAAACTTTCATAAGTTCAGCTTCATAGATCTATATTTCGTTTATATATTAACATATTTACTTCTTAACAAAACATTAAAACAAATTTAGATTAGAAAAGTGTGGCTTTTAGCTACGAATTTGTAATTCCTACATTAGTTAAATATTTATAAGTTCATTTATATTAACCAAAGTTGATGATTGGTGATTGGATATCTAGATGATTATGTATCTTTGGATGATTGGATATCTAGTGATTGGATATCTAGCAGAAATTCTTAACTGCTAAGTGATTTTCGTATTATTTAAAATTCTCTAACTTATAAATCGAAGAAATGAAAACTATCTTACATTCAATGTGAGGATTTGTGTTAATCGCTTTGTCGTCGCTCTCGTTTTCCTTGGAAATTAACTTAATAACCATAATATGGAGGATTCAATAGAACATGTAGGATGATTTTAAAAAAGGTCCACCTAGGATGAGTAATTTTAGATCACTAAAAATTGAACGCACAATTTAAAAATCAGCATTTTTTTTCTATTGAATGAAAATTGTTATTTTATATATTCATTTTATCATAATAAATGAAAATTTTGCATTTTAATGGATTTATTGGGTAGGTCAAAATTTGTGTTTTAATTGTAAATAACTATCTAAATATTTCATGATTAATCTTTCCCTATCCAACAAGCTGTTAGCACGAACTTTTAGCACTCTGGTCTTCAATTGAGTATTCATGTTGGCTTGGATGTTAGTAGTGGTTCGGAATCCACGTAAAATTTTAGATTCATGTCTTATTAGCTCTCACGTGCAAAAAAAGATTATTAAGTGTCATACAACATTCAAATATCTTAAATATCTAAATATTTCATAATTGATCTTTGTCCATCTAGCAAGCTTTTAGCACTCTAGTCTTCAATTCAACATTCATGGATTCGAATCCCATCTTGATCTGGATGTTAGTAGTGATTTGAAATCCACCTAGAAACTATAGATTTAACTCTTATTAGCCCTCATGTACAAAAAATGACTATTCTATAAAATGTCACCATATAAACTGAATATAAATTAATCGTTTTACAAATATGAATACCAACAAATTATCTTTTAATTTAAACGCATTTAAACTGATGATAAAAAAAATTCTGATAAGTAAATTTTACTAGATGGTAAAATATTTTTCTTAAGCATTCAAGTAAATTTGTTTTTAAACAATTTGGAAAAATTAAATAACCCAAGTAAATAACTGTGAAATTTGGGTATAGTTTATTCTCAGGCCTCTTGTTAAGAAATATTTATCAAAATTACGTTTCATAAGGAAATAACTTTTTCGTTGTTTTGCATAATTATTTGAATGAAATATAAACCATTTGTAATTTCTAGAAAAAGAAACATAAATCTTATAATTGAACGTAGTTTTAAATACAGAATAGATGATTATATTTAAAAAAAACAATTAAAGAAGTGTACTATAACTACAATAACACAATTAAATATGTATTTTTATTCATAACATCATTTTAAAAACCATTGATCTTTTTCTTTATTATTTTAACAGTTTTCGACACTTTTAATAAAAGATTTATAGTTTATGTTTCCCAAAATGTTAGCCATTCAGTTAAATATAGACATGTATTTTAGATTCTTTCTAAGTTTTTAATACATTTAAATACTAGTTACATGACATAAAATAATAAAAATAAAATGCAATTTTGAAGAAAAAAAAGGAAAAAAAAGGAGTAATAAAGTAATAAATAAAATGGTTACTGTTGCGTTAATTCAACCCCTATAATTTATCACATTTCCCTCCTGAGAATAAGAAACGATACTTTTGTCTGCCAAATTCATTTTTATTTCACTTTTATTTCTAGTTCTTAATTTTGAATATTAATTCGCCATTTTTATTTTATTCCATTTTACTCTTAAAATATCATTGATCCAAAAGTGAAAAGAAAAATATTCATAAAATGCAAATTAATGATTAATGATATTTCATGTTTTCTAATAAAATGTAACATATTATAAAAGAAATTCCAGTCAAATTTTCTTAAGTAAAATTTGTTATTATTAAATTTATTTAAATTTATGTGAACTACATTTCAGCTAATTTTATTAATGATAATTTATATTATTTTTTATAATCTAAATAAGTTCTGAAAAAAATGCTTATCTGAAAATCTGATAATGTACTAATGAATGTAATAATGAATAATCTGTATAATGTTATCACAAAAATAGGGTAGTATTTTATAAATTTACAGATAACATTGTGTTCACATGACTTATTTGATATGTATTCTTAAAAATTTAGATTTTATTTATGAAAAACGGAAAAAAGTGATTTTCATGAAAAATCAATAAATTGAACAAGATTGATGTAGAGAAACTTTTTTTCCGTTTTGCTGTGTTTCAAAAAAGAAGAAAAGATGTATTCAATCCTTCTTTTAATAAGAAAGACTATTCATTTAAAATATTTGCGTGACTTCTTTTGCAAAACAGATCAGTTAAATTAATCTTTAAATTCAAAGTTTGTCTTTTAATTATAAGCTTAAATTGCTTTGATAATTTTACTTTACTCTGTCGAACTTACTTTTGAATACATACATACATACTTATATATATATATATAT
>JAPDSC010156460.1:83879-102022 GCA_026290005.1 Latrodectus geometricus | reverse complement strand
ATAAGAAAAAGTATACAATACAATTGGGGAAAAGGCATAGACACCACGGTTTCATCAGGAGGGAAATGGTCAATGATACAAATAGAATACTCTTTTCTGACATGTATGAAGGATTAATGTATAAAAATTTTCGCACAATTTTCCCGAAGTATCTCTATATGTAGGAAAATATATCAAAATACTAAAGTAGATAGAATTAAAGAAATTGGGGGGTATATAAGAAAAACAATGAAAAATATACAAAGTAATGCACTGAAAAATTAGTAAATTAATTAATTAAGTAAAACTTAATTAATTAATTCTTTTGGCAACCGTATTTTTCTGAATGTAATGGATGCTTTTAATTAAAATAGATAGAATTATTATAATGGTTAATTAAAGGAGATAGAATTAAAACAATAGATATGTAAGCAAAACAATGCTTTGAAAAATATGCAAAGCAATACACTGGAAAAATAGTAAATTAATTAAGTAAAATTAAAATTTCAAATTACTTTTGGCAACGATATTTTTCTGAATATAATGGTTCCTTTGCATATTTTTCAATGTATTGCTTAGGCTATATTCTTAATGTATTATTTTAATTATATTTACTCTAATTTATATATATATATAACCAGCTTTTGTGCTGGTTTGATTGTCTAATATATGTTAGTTAATATAGTATTTCAGTGATTCCGTGGATTTTCATGTGCTATATATATTGCTTTATTCTATTTTTAAGGCTTTTGTAAATATATATATAGTCAATTTATTTTTATTTTAGCTAAAACAGAAACTTAAAATGAATAATTCCCAATTTTCCTAAGATTTGGCTTCCTTTAAAAAAATTGCCAATATCTTTTTTATCAGTAAGTTCATCAATTATTTGAATTTTATGCATGTAATTTTCTGATCAGAAATTTATTTATGTATGAATATTAATAATATAATAAATAATTACTTATATCAATAATATATAAAATCATAAAAAATATCGGTTTAAAGTGATTTTGTACAATTACTAATATTTGCATCTAGATAAAAATCAAATTAGCGAAATATTTAACTAAAAAATAATAAAAATATTATATTTAGATATTAGCTAGGGACTTATTTTACAGGCTTATATTTCTATATTGGAGTGAATTTAATTTTAAATATCTTAAATTCGTAAAAGTTTCACTACTACTTATATAAATAAAATTATGTACTAATGTATAAATACTATTTATATTAAAACACTTAATAATTGCCTCTATTTCATAATTTTTACGTTTTCTTAATAAATAAAAAATAATAGCGAAACTTATAATTGCAAATAAATTAAAACGTGAAGACACTATTTCAAAATTTCTGGCATTTTTGAGAATTCGTTTATCAGAATAATTAAAAGAGTCATACATTTACATTTTTTTTTTTTTTGTGTGCTATATAGTTCTTTTTCTATTCTAATAAATTGGGAAATTTAATCGGGGCATTATTAGATATTTTCGAAGTATTTCTAAAACACGCATGTTTTTGTATTAGCTAACACTTTAATTTTCCTGCAATTTTTCGAAAATTGTTTTTTTATCATGTTTTTCTTGAATTACGGTTAAATCAACCATAACTTAAGGAAAAATTGAAACTAAATTTTAATTATCTCCATTTGCAAATATTTCCTCATTTGGGTTTAACAATTGAATTGCTCTATGCATTTCAAATTTTTTTCGTCATCAAAATATTCTAAAAAATTAAAACATTTTAATTTAAAACTTTGCATTGGTTCGAATGCTTTTAAAATCATATATGGAAATTCGAAAAGAAATTTTTCTCTGAAATGAACGTAATTAATTAAATATAATTCGAGTTTTGTGTGTATTTCTGCTTATGATGCATTCACACAGTTATTGCAGTTTTAAGCATAAAAAAAGTTCATGGCTTGATCACGTGGTTTTAACGAACGAATCAGATTCCCTACTTTCATTGTTGCCATCTATTGATCACAATTTAAAGAAATTTTTTCGCCGCGAAGCATTTATGCTCATAATTAATGCAGCAACCCTATTTAACCTTGCTGTAAAATGTTAAAATATCAGTATTGGAAGCATTATCTTTTAATTAAAAAAATATCTACCGAAATACAATTCTCCCTAAATTTCAGTTCCCGCTTCAACCCTCAGGTAATTTGCGAGCTTACATAAAAACCATCTTTATCAATTTAATTGCTGCGCCCTTTCCGTTGAAAAACTTCCCTTTAATAACAACTTAATTAGTAATGTGTTTGAACAAGTCTTAACACTCTCGTTTTTTTTTCCCCTACTTTGTCGTTTGAGAGCAATTGTAATAATTTTTAGGGAAGATTTTCTTCCCTTTCCCAAATTGATTCGAGGGATATTTTTTTCCCTCCGCTTTTCCCTTTATTTTATTCTTTCCAGCGGCTTTTTCCCTTGCATAAGGAAAACTCAGTCAACATCTGTGGCATCTGTTTGCCAAGAGTGCCGCGAATTTATTCCGTAATGAGTTCCAGGTTTAATTAATTTTTCCCTTCGCTTAGTAGTTTGCGCCATATTTTTTTTTTTTTTTCATTTTCTTCTTATTGAAATGATTTGAAATAAATTACTCTCTTTTTGTAGCTTCCGTGTGATAGGAAGATGTATCTCTGTGTATAATATGTAACATATTTTGAAGATGGAGGAATTAAGGTATCCTGAAAAGAGATACTTCGTTTGCTTTACATATAAATACTTACATCATATCTAAGCTACACAATGTATCTAGTTGTAGTTATATTCTAAAATATGTCAACAGATGATGCTTCGTATTATTGAGCCACAGTTTATGAGCAATACCTTAAAAAGATTGAGAATTAGCGGTTTCCATTCTAAATTAGCTGTGTGTGTGTGTAATAGTGTTAACATTGTTTTTGTATATCAATTAAACAGCGACTATTGTTTATTTGCAAATATGATTTGAAGTTTGGTGACTAATACAAAGTCCACTCATCATTGTATGCATGAAATCATATTAGTACAGTTGTAACATCTTCAATAGCAAAAAAGTAACTATAAAGCATTGAGGGAAAACAAAACCTTTCTCTATAAAGCTAGTGTTGCTTCTTTTGTAACATCATTCTCAATTTTTTTACATGAGGACTGTTTAAACTATAAAATGTGAAATGGATATTAAACCACACCCAAGGAGGAAGTTGAATACATGAAAAGATTTGTGCTAAATTGAATGCCAGAATGCCAATAATTTAGTAACAAGCTGTGCATGAGGATACAATAACCTTCTCTAACATTATTAATACCTAAATACAGAAACACACACACACACACATATATCATAAAATGTGTTCAGATTCAAATTGTGCTAAAAAATATGATTAACGGAAATATTAATAATGATATCCTGAAGATAATGGAAATTTAATACTCATAGTGCTAAGTATACATATGTACAGAGTACTCGTCATTAACAACGCAATATTCTTTGGGCTCTAAGACTCTCTGTGCAAAGTGCCGGCATAATATAAATCAAACTAATCCATTATTTAATATCTTTCAAAGTTAACTTCTCTGTGAGTACCATTTACTTACTACTCAATAATAGAAAACAATCAAACAAAAAGATAATTTACCATCCATTCGATAACCTTTATCTGACGAGTGTCCGAAATCAAGTGGTAAGTGAGTTAGACCCTCAAAAATCTTTACGGAACGATTGTCGAAGGGGGTGTGATGTGTCTCCCTCCGCAGGGGTTGTAACATGCTGGAGGCTCCCTTTGTACGATCAAAAGACAATTGCTGCTCTGAAGGTAGGTGAGAAAGCACGGTTTTCAAATTCTGTCACAATCAGGACGTGGGGGAGTGCGGCCTCTCAGATTCAAACAAGGGTTGAGGGTCGGCTAGAAGGGAGGGGGGCAGGATGAAACTGGAAATTGCTACAGCCTCCTCTCCCATTTCGAATTCGCTAAACTCCGGAAAGCAATGATGAAACCACTGTGACTACCCTCTATTGCCTTCCCCAGTACAATTAAGCACCCTGCTGTAACGAGCCGCTATTGGTCTGATGTCACTGACATCTGGAATTCGATTGCCCCACCCCCTTACCACTCATCCTCCTTATTTCGCATATTCAAACCCCCTCCCCCACTGTTTCCTTCTAACATTCGTATGTTCTCACGTATCCCACCCCCACCACCATCCAATTCCAACTTCACTAATAACTCGCAGCACGGGTGGCCATCAGCAAGATTTCTACGGCCAATGGATGCGAATGTCGAATGCCGGGGCGCAGCCATTCTGTCTTTGCCTCTGTCTATAACTGACTCCAGGCTCTTTAAGGAGCAGGCCGCCTAAGCCCCGCGGTGAGGTAAAAGGCATTAGAGCCCGAATATGAATCATAAATTCCCATAACGATTTGCTGGGTTTTCCCCAATTTCAGTAAAGCGATCCGAATAGCCTAGTCTAGCACTGTAATCGAGATCCCCATTGAAACAGTTCGACTACACTATAACGACTTCTGTAAAATGATCGTTTTCGACTGGGAGAGTGAAATGGTGGTTACAGTCAATGATTCGAAAAACCGATGTATTTATTCATCTTATGTCGAGCATTTACGAATTCCTTGAATAAGACACCAGCTCAAATTAATTTAAGGAATAATATCAGAAATTTTGACCTCAACTTTATTATGCTTACAAATTTTACAACACATATTTTTCTGTATTAATTTTTTTTTCTACTTATCAATTAATAAATAATTAATAATCAATAATATTATTTATTATTAGATTAACACTTTTTCCCTCATTCCTAAGGGGGGAAACGAATCCCTTTCATGTCCATCCGGTAGCGGGTTCGATACCAGGCACAGCTGAATGCTAAGAGTTGTAATCTCATAATTTGAAAATATATTCAAATAAGATGCACTTTGCTTTGCTTAAAAGAGTCATTCAAAATTTCAATAGCGTGTCATAAAGGTAACGAGCTCGATACTCACGTGTTCATAAAAAAATCAACTTCAATACTCAACGATACGAATAACGTTGAACTGAAAAAGCTTTTAAATCAGCTCATTAAATATTCGCAAACTGACGTTACTCCGTTCGGGTGGCGTGAATATTTTAAGAAAGTCACCTCAGGTGTCGATCTCGTCTCTTGGCTACATTTTATGGTTAAATACTTGATTGTGCTTTGCTGTATTTTTTTAAATAGTCAAGAAATGATATTCAATAAAATATTAACTATTTTTCTTTCCTAAAGAAAAAAAATTCGCAAATTACACAGTATAATAATTCCATTATGTCTAAAGAGAAAAAAATTATTATCAAATCTTGGTTATATACGATTCCTTAAAAAATATATTGACAAGGTAAAGATTTAATTCTAATGTTTCGGAATAATCTTCTGTTTAACAGTTTGTGGATATAAAGAATATAATAAGTTTTCCGTTGTATATTCGAATTCAAAAAGCACAGTACTGATAAGTATTTATACCCGATCCTCGCAGTCCTGTTTCGGAAATTACTGTCCGAAAAGCGGAAATTGTATCATATACGAAGTTGATTACTTCTTCCTTTTTCCTCCCCACGATTCCATTTGTTTGATTTTTAACATGCTGTTGAAATCAAGAAGAATATTATACAGCTCAAATAGAATATTGTAATTCAATCGAAATCAACGGAATTCAAGGAAATGAAGTTCAAAAAGAAAAGTAAAAGATAATATTCACTTTTCGAAAAGCACTCTTGTAGGAAGAACTTAAAACTTCATTTGTATTTAGCGGGAAAGCGGAAATAAAAAAAAAATATTTCATTTTCGAGAGATTATAATGTATTTAATAAGAGCATTCCCAATGCTCCGCTTATTTGTTTTGTTTAATTTACTTCCTATTCTCAGCGGAAGTATAAAGAAGTAAATAAAGATGAGTATATATATAAAACAAGTGAATATATAAGTAAATAAAATAAGTTTCCTTTTATTGTTTGAACAAATATAGTTCCATTTTTCTTCGCGAAATCTTGTATTATCTTGTTAGATAAAGGTATCAGTGAAGAATTCGAAATGTTTGATATTATACTTTTCTCAAGTTTACAAAGATTTTGATTTCTCCATAAATTTGAGAAATAATTACTTGTGATCTAGATTTGTTTTTCACAACTTTGTAATGAATCCATAGTTTTTTATATAATTATAGCCGTTGATATTAATTGTATTTCTCTATGTGATGTTTATTTTAATGTTATTTTATTTTTGTGTTATGTTATGGAAAATTAATTTGTTCTGAAATAAATCATTTGTGTAACTCTTTATCTCTTGAATTCTGTATCAAAGGTGCGAAATTAACTTTTTAGATTATCAAGTTTCATTTCAAAATATTTTGAGCAATATTCTGTAATTGTTTTTATATATTCTGTCATTTTTGATTTCAACAATTTAAGGAAATAAATCAGTAATGAGTTTGATTGCTTTTGAACTTTTTAAAGTTTTAATAAAATGATTTTTTTCTCGCAGCTAATTAGAGTAAAATAAGTCTAGATTTAAATATAAAAAACGAATACCCTAATAGCTGATGGATGTTGTAATGCATGTTATAACACCTATCAGCTATTAGAGTAATGGGTCTCACATCCATGAGTCAAAAGGAGGAAACTGTGAAAACTTCCGAACATCTTCTCGGACGCGTAGAGTTCACGATAGCAAAATCTCATCCATTTCCGGTTGTTTTTTATTCGATTCCAACTACCGTTGGGTAGTTAGAATCGAATCTGGAACCTTCTGTTTCTAAGACAGTCTTACAGTTGAGCTATGGAGAGCTAAAATAAATTGAAAATTTATTTAATATATTAAAAAATATATAGTATGAAAATGATAAAAAATATTCACTAATTTATATTATATAAATATAGGTTTATTCTACATATTGTAATTATAGAAACTTTTCAAAAATTTTATAAAGTTTATGACGTTTTATGAGTTTTTCTTTTTGAATCAATATTTAAAAGTATTTGTAAGCAATATTCTAAAATAAATTAACAACAAATTAACATAACTGAAGTACATAACTGATATTACATTGCAATGATTTTACTTTTTCCACAGCATTTGTATGTCATTTAGAAGTCGAAGATTGCATTAAAAAAGGCAGAATGTAGAACCCTTTTATATTTTTTTTTCTGCAACAATTACTGCAGACATCTTTTGTTTCTTTTGCAACTTCACCCTGGGCGCAGAGTGAGCAGAAAGATCGTACAATTACGCACCACCCCTAATAATGATTTCAAATTACGAATGAAATTAAAGAGCAAAAAACACTTTCAAACGCGGAACAGAAATAGTCAGAAGGACGAAAAGAAATGACTTTACCCTGCAAAATTGTGGGTGTAACCGCAAATCTATTTTCTGTAAGGTGCCGTAAATGATGTGGTTTTTAATACCTGTGCGCCTATTACGAAAAATAAAAAAGAAACCTCGTATTTCCTTTCCGTGTCATTATCTTTGCAGAAAGAGTTTCTCTCTCTCGTTATTCTCTTTATCTCATAATTCTAACTGTCTAAAGTTACTTTTCTTAATAGCAAGTAGTCAGCAATGTGGCGTCTCCGCAAAAAGGAAAAACTTTGTAATTACAGTAATTGTTTCACACAGACTGAATTGTTTATGTTAGAATGCAAAATAATGTTATTAAATTTACATATATGTTACATTTGAAGAAGTGTGGCTCACAGTTTTATGACATAAATGTAATTTAATCTTTTTTAAAAAAAGTTATGCCATTTTAATAATAGCTTGGATTTTTACTCTATTTTCGAGATGTTTAGTGGTTAAATATAATAGGTTACGTTATTGTGATATTTTGATTGCCAATCAAAGACACTAAGTACAGTATACATCTTGTAATTTTGGACATTAGGTTAGGTTAGGTTAGGTTAGGTTATGACGGACATTTTTGGAGCTCTATGCTAACATGCTTGTAGCTCACATTGAAGAGGATTACTAGAGATCATTTTTTTTTGTTTATAACTAAACACACATGCCATCGGTACCCGTTTATAGAGTATGCAACCATTCACATTCCATATATACAAGGAAAGGAAAAAAATAGGAGAGAGAGAAAGAAATAGTACATCCATGGCTGAACCAGAATTCGAACCCAGGACCTCCCTATCTATAGTCAGGCGCGCTGACCACAAGACAAGGCATGTGGCTAATTTGGCAACTAGAACAATAACTGAGTTTCCATCCTTTTCTCTCCTCGTCTAATAACAGTGTATAAAAAATGGTAGTAGAATTATAGGCATAACAAGCCACCAACGGAAAATATTTGATGCCATGACGCCTGCAACCTGAATGGTCCTCTTCATCACGATGATCCTCGACTGCGCAAGTATCGAACCTGTGACATTCTTGTCGTGAGAGAAACAACTTCATTCTCGATTACAGCGAACCTGCTATGATACTTTACCATGCCATTACAGGATTATAAGTTATAAGACATAGTTTGTTTGCTATTCAACTGGCACTTTTTGTACACGAGGACTAATTTGACGGGGCTTATGGTTAAAAGTAGATTTGAAGCCACTTCAAGCAAACAAGGTGGGATTCGAACCCTTGTGCTGTTGAATCGAAAGCAAGAGTGATAACCGTTCAGCTGCCAACTCCGTCAGTCACATTGAAGAGAATTATTGTTTATTATAATAAAAGTTCATACTAAAGAGAAAATTAAATTTTTTTAACTGCATATTTGGGCTATAGTATATGTAGAACTGAGTAAGAGTGGTGATTGTTTATTATAAATTCTTCCATGCATTTCTGCAAATGAAAAATCATGTTCCATCTTCGTGTACTTCGTGTTAGATGCATGGTGGTTATTTCCTTTTCATAATGGTTAACAATCACGTGTTGTTTGCGTGAACACTTGCGTGATAACACAACGTGTAATTCGGTAAAGTCAGTGGAAGAAATGATTGCGCTACACATTTTGTAATTCTAAGATAAGTTGCTTTTGATCAATTTATTAGTACTTTTGATATTTGGTTTGAGTAAATTTTGAATGAATATTTCTTAAAATGAGTAACATATTTTCTATTTGAAAACAAAAATTCACAAGCTTCAGTAGTATTTTTAAAAATTTTTAATGATACGAAGCATGGACCTTAAGCAATGCTTTTACATACTTAAAATACGGTAGGAAAATGTTGTCTTTAGAGCATTGATTTCAATGTAGATAGTAGGTGCAAAAGTGTCTGAGCACCATTTACTTTTATACATTCTTAAGTGCATTTTATCATAATTTATAAAATGCATTTAGAATTTATTTTCCTTACAATTTATAGAATTCATATAATTATCACATATTTAGTAATTCATGATGATTTCTTGTAAAATAATTTGTATATCCAAATAATCTAACTAGATGGTTTATATTTTTGATATTCTTAAATCAATGAAATCTAACGTAAATGTTGTTTCAAATTCTTATCGTTTATCATATATAATTAACACATATATAATTTTCACCTGAATTTATCCTAACACAAGAGGCACAAACTGCACCTTCATGCAAGAATCCCCATCCATTTAATTAATTATTATTTCTTGTGCGTTTTCATTTGAGTTAACTCCAGTTGAAACTGCCTTTTCCTTAGTAAAGGAGGCGAGATGGGGAATTTTCCAACGAAACAGGACCGCAACTTAGGGAAAATTTCAACCTCAACTGTTGGTGTTTGTCGACTAATCCGAGAAGTTTTAACAACGGAACATTGAGAAACGCTTCAAATTGTAACCAAAGTAGATGAAAATTTCCGCAGCACAATTCGCTTAATTAATTCGGTGGGTTTTGCGAAAAGCAAACGCCGTGGCGTGCGTAATAATCCACGTGTTTGCCCACATCTCTCACGTGCGTCTTAGGGGTGAGTTGGCAAACTTTAGGACGCTCGTACCCCGAGGGATGAAGTAACAGAGCCAAAGACTGAATAGAGTGGCGATGAATTAAATCTCTGGAAACAGCTTGCACCGAAGAATTTTATGAGGATTAGGTCATCGCAGCATATAGGAAACTTCTGGGCATGAATTTCTGAGACGCTCGCGTGGCGCCAATACGAACTTATGTTTCCTCAACTAACAATTTAATTCAAAATGACTGTAGTTGGTTAATTTCTGGATGTGTCTTTGTAGAAGTTCCAGTGTTGCGTGTGTTCTTTTATATAATAAATTTGAGACTTCTTACAAATAATAATGTTTATTTTTCAGTATATAATGTCGAACAAAACTTTAGAACATCGTCTTACAAAATTGTCTGATTACAAAGCTCGCGTCAACTAGCACGAGACTAGTCGAATTGCGAAGAATTAATCTTCTGTTATATGCCAACTGGAGGGAAATAAAGAGCCACTGAGTGCACACACTCGATGGCATTATTACAATGGTGTGACATCACTACATCTTTATCACTTCGTTACATGTCTCTACGAAAAGGCATTGGAATGCTGCTTAATATCCTAGTGGAGTGATGAAACTTAGCTATTCTCTTATCCAAAAATAGCATGGATCAGGGAACTTATTCTCAAGATTGTGATACCGTCAGCCGTGACGTCAAAATTTCTCTCATTAAACCAGTTTGTTACACAGAAAGCGGGCTTATTTCCAATTTAACTGACCAATCAGCATATCTTACGGAAGCAAATGACCCAAAATAGGTGATGTTATGCTATCTCAATACTGAATCTAATGATTTTATAAAGAAATTCTAGAATTGAATATGTAAATTACTAAAAAACAGCATTTATAAAATAAATATGCAAGTTTGTTAGATAATCATATTCATCTCCATAAGAAGCCTTTTCCAAAAATCAAGCTACGCAGCAGTACGGCAGCAAATAATCACCCAAAAAGTTCACAAAAGTTACTTCAGCTGTGGTGTTAACGTTATTTTAATAAGACGATGCTGATGAACATAGATAATATAGGATTTTAGTGTGTCATCATGACTCAGAAGTGAGGCAGACAAGTCACGTGTATCTTCCACCAACGTTTGATATTTAATCCTTTGTATCCCTACATTTATTTTTAAATAGTTTCTTCTATGGCAGGCATTCCTGCTATACATTGGTGATTGACTGATTGCTTAGACTTTAAATTAGTTTAATTGGTGGCAGTGACGAAGCGCTTAGCAGGTATTTGTTTAAAAAAATGATACATATGCTCCTGTCTCTTGTCTGTTTATATCCACAACAACATAAATGTCATTATTGCACAGATGCACCTTTCCTAACAGCATTCTTGTTTGGATAGATCTCACTTTCAGATCTGCTTCATGTATATACCTGCATTCATGGTTGCTGGTCTTTGTTCTGAAAATGACTTGTTGCAAAAACATGTTCTCCATGGTCTAACAAAATACAATGTAAAATTTGGTTGTTTCTTGTTTGGCTAGATCTCACTTTCAGATCTGCTTCATGTATATACCTGCATTCATGGTTGCTGGTCTTTGTTCTGAAAATAACTTGTTACAAAAACCTGTTCTTCATGGTCTAACAGAATACAACGTAGAATTTGTAAATGATGTTTTAGGACTATTGCTTTCCGATATGATTATTCAATCGAAAAGATTCCGATACGTTTAACTTGTTTTTTTTATTTATCATCCTCGCCTGAGATAACTTCAATTTCTGCGTTCTGTTCACCTACATTTTTATAACACCTCACCATTGTTTTGGATACAAGTTGTTATGGCTGTTATTATCTGTTATTCAAAGCAAAACACCAAGTTAGATTTGAACACCAAAATAGATAACTTTTTCAGAACATCCTTCAAGTCTTCAAGATTAAATGGTTGCAAATTTCTTTACATCATATATCCTACTATCAAGCATTTGATTTTGGAATCAAAGACTTATACTCCTAACGTTGACGACTGTTAAATAACGGGAAATAATGATGCATTTGTGTAATCCATGTGAATTTTTTAATTTATCTACGCAGTGGAAGCTGAATAATTTTTGACTAATATACAAATACTAAAATGCTGAACAGATAAACACATTATATCACAACAACTGAGAGAGGGAATTATGACTTTGATTTATAAATAAAAGCAAATGTTGTTAGTCAAAGAACAACTAGAATGTGAATATCAATTCCCACAACATATGAATGTAGACATACAATATACACAGTATTGTGTTTAAACGCGATAATTGAAAAATTTATATTGCTAAACAGTGAAAAGGCTTATTGAAAATATCACCCAAGCCAATTCAAAGTGCTACATATCCTAAATAATATTTGACTTAATTTGAAATGAAAAAACTTCCTTAACTGATTATCTCATTTTTAAAAATACATTTTTGGAATAATAATTTCAGAGAAGGCTTTTCAAGTTAGGTGGAACGAAAATTTAAATTAAAATGTGTACAGAGTGCGTCTTTACCTATCTATTTAGATTATCTTATAATTGAATTTAGAATGAATTAAAAATTTTTTTCCTTAATTCGAAAAAGAAATTAAAAGACTGGATCCTTAACCACCCCACGTCCTTTTCCCGTAGAAAAATTTCATTTTAGGCTCAAATTAAAAATAAAAAATAAAAAAAAATAAAAATAATTCTTTTGCAGTGTTTCTTTAATTAAGAATATCATATTTCAATATTAATCTGAGCGTTGCAAGCGAAAAGCGTTCTTTTTCTCATTAATATGCATCTGTACATTTCGAGATAAAATAAAAAAAAATACGTGTGCATTATTGTTTATTTCTGTGTATCAAGTTTTCGTTCACGTCAAGTTAATGCACCCCCCAACGACTTTTGACCTTTTATAACAACAAACAAAGCAGGGAAAAAAAAAAAAGAATTTATGATATTATTAAAACAGTAGGTGGCATGAGAAACAGTGTAGAATACAGAATAACTTTCAGAAATTGTTTTGGTGTTCTTTTTTTTTTCTCGAATCAAAGCATTATTTTAATATTTTTAGCCATTTGAGCTCTTAGATTTTATGAAAAAATGAGGATGTATATATCTTAAAATATTCTACAAGCGATCGAAAAAAGATTTAAATAAACTTTTTTTTCAGGATTTTATTTTCTTTGGCGCGTTTATAAGAATAGGAAAATCTATTTGAAAATTCATGTATAAAGTGAAGTTCATTTTAACGATAGTAATATTTTCTAAAAATTAATGAGAGTTCAACAATGTAAACTTTAACGGAAAACAAGTATATATTAAAATTAGGGATTATTTTTGTACTAAAAATAAATGCATCGTTCGCAAAACATTTGATATGCAAATTCTTATCATTTTGCTTGTATTTCAACATTTGGTAAACCTGTAATTAAACGATATATCATTTTTACACCATTTCTCTCATCTTTATGTATACTGTATACTGGATTATATATATATATATATATATATATATATATATATATATATATATATATATATATATATAGGGGGGGGGGGGGGGGTGTGTATACGTTTTTAAAAACTGTTAATTTTTTAGTACTACAGATAAATGTTACCATTATTATCTTAAATGAATTAGAACTTATCCAGTGGCTATATATTTATGACCTAAATAAATCAATCTCTTTTTTGGTATTTAATTGGAAAAAAGAAGATACATACAAGGTGATCTTTTTTAAAGTGACATTGTTTAGAGCGTCCTGTAAGGCGATCTAATAGCCGAAATGGCACCAAACTTGGTATTCAGACTAATCAAAACATATGAATAAGGATTCCTTGAAAAAAAATATTTTAGTTCCAAGATCGCCACTAGGGCATTTTGAGGTGCTGGTGTAGTTTACAATAATGAGAATTAGCATAAAACACAAGTATAAAAAAAATGCAAATATTGTGGAGTGATAGTGGCAATAATAGGGCTATAAAAGCAAGTAATAGACTGCTCCGACAAATAATCTCAGCTGAAGGAAGCGAGTTCCAGTGGCCATGCCTTTCACGTTACCGGAACATGCGTTACTGGTGAAGCTGTATGATATGAATCAATGAAATGCATCCGCAGCTTTTCGGGAATTTCGAACCAGAAAAATACATATTATTATTGTTATTTCTGAGAATGGTGCCCTCATTGAATGTGGTGTAATTTCTCACTGGGAAGTTAATGTAGTAAATAGCAATAATAATTTGACTGTACGATTGTACGTGTTAGTATTTTTCTTTTCTCACATTCTATACATTGTAAAGCGCCACAAAATGCCCTAGCGTTGATTTTTGGAACTAAATGATTTTTTTTTTTCAGAGAATCCTTTTCTCCATGTTTTGATTAGCCTAAATACTAAATTTGGTGCCATTTCGCCTATTAAATCGAAAGTACAGGTGGGAATCGAACTCGTCAACTGTAGAACCATATGCCAGGCCACTGACCATTATTTGACAGCAGGGCATTTTTCGAACAGCAGTTGTTTTTTTATGTTTTAATCTTACAATTTTCTTCATAACAACTCAACTATCGTATATCATGTATTAGATAGTGCTACATAAACTCCTTACCTAAATCGGAGCATAATATCATCTAGTACTAAAAATATTTTAAAGTACCTCTACATCATGACACCAGTGGTATTTTTATCAACAGAATCAATTCGTATCCATCGTAAACACGATAATAGGAGTTGAAATAACTAAAAAAGTAATAAGAAATAACGATATAGAACCATCTGTGTTCACCGTAAAGAATTTATTTTCTTTCCCATTTTTCTTCACCCCACTCCAGTCATCTTGTGAAGGGGTTGACTTGATTGTCATTCCCCCCCTCCCGATGACCACTAGGGACGAACTTTAGCCAACGCGAAACGAAAAGCTTGAGAAAATCACTCCATTTGAACCTTTCTCCGTAGATGAAAGTAGTTCCAGTAAAGGGATTTTTTCCCTCATCCCTTTTCGTTCACTTTTTTCCCTTTTACTTCTTCTGGATTTTAAAAGCATCTTGAAAACGGCTCTATTGATTTTTTTTTACTTCATCCCTTTTCTAGAAAGAAAAAAAAAAGAAATAGAGATATTTCGTTTGAGTGTATTGTAAACATTATGAAATAAAATAAATAATTGTTAAAATTTAACTAGATATTAGAGCATTTGAGATAAATCTTCATGATAAGAAGAAAAATGATAGATAAATTTAGCCCTAAAGCTGTAAAGGTAAGTAAACTATGTATTTGATATTTTTTATTATATGTGAAATAAATAAAATAAAAAATATTTCTGTAAATATATGTCTTTGAATCAGAATATGTAAAAATAATTTAGATGTAAATATATGTAGCTGTCTTTTATTTAAAAAACAAAATTGTATGAAATTCTATCGTTACAGAATCACAACAGAGAAAGAATAAATGTTACATTAACAATGTCCATAAGCATATATTTTTTAATTTAAAATAAAAAGTTGAATATTTTGGTTTACTTTTCATTCAATAGTCATTTCCAGTACATGCGGGCTTGTTATCCGGAACCTATGGCTTTGAGTGGTTTCTGACAAACATCCCACCCAAGATGGGATTCAAATCCAAGAACAGTTGAACTGAAGGAAAGAGCGCGTACCATTCGGTTATACCAGCTCGTCACATGATTCGAACTCAAAATACGAAATGATTGGTTATATTTAATGGTACGGTTGGAGTCAAATAGACAGACACACATTTAGAAACAAATACAATAGTAAAAAATAAATAGGACTATAATGCATTAACGTTCATCTAAAAATACGAACTCAAAATGAAATAACTATGAGGCAGACAGTTAAATGGACGTCCCACTGAAAGTATCTATTCTGTCATTTTCTTGTCATTACTGCAGTTAAAAGATTCGAACCCATGAACTATTGAATAAAAGGCTAGAACGATGCATGAGCAATGCTTGTAATTATACTTTATTCTTTATAACAAATAGTAGAAACAACTTTTAATAAATGAAATAATGAAAGGTTATAAAATGATGTAAATAATACTAAATATATACACATTAGTTAATTTTAAAATAATAGGGGTTAACAAGAAAAGAGAACAAATGTTATTTTTTATTCGTCAAATAATAATATTTTATTTTGTATGATTACTAAATATAACATAAATTGAAATAAATGAATATACGTCAGTATTAAAATAGTAGCTATTTTTTTTAAACGTTAAAATAATATTTTCTTTACATTTAAAACGATGATGTAATAAAAACTGATAAAAATTGTTCTAAAATTTATGTCATTTTTGTGAGGTTTTACCATTTTCACACGAAATTCAAGTCTGTCACAATAATTATCAAAAACAAAGCTTTTTAGGCTGAAGCATGTAAAATTATAGCTTTTGAGCTAATTATTTTGTGTTTAAATTTTTCAATACTATAATTTGATAAGTTAGCGTTTACTTTTGTTTTTGAATCTCTCTCATAATTAAGATAACTTTATCTAACTTGTTTTTCGAAATAATTGTGAATTTTTCACTTAATTTATGCATCAAACTCAAGCTTGTATATTAATAAATTAAATTGAATTTTCTTAGACTTTAAGAACAATTGCTTTGCGTGCACATTTTTTTTATATAATATGTATTTTGTTTCTTGAAAAAGTGAGAACTGTTTTTAATAATTTGATTCTCAGAAAAGAGCAGTAATCGCAATTTTTTATTTTTTTAATCCAGAAAGTGCTTATTGAATTCTAAGAGATTAACGCGATGCAAATTAGAATTTTTCATCGAATAATATATATTGAAATTTCATAAATATTGTTTAAAGATATTATGAAACACACATGTGTAAATAAAATTAGAAATCTTCGCAATATAGCAGCATATCGCAAATCGGGATATGTTAAATTAAAAGAAACACGAAAATTGAATACCTGTCTGTATCTTACCCAAATACAAGAGCTTTTGTTCAGACAAATACTGTATTCACCTATTCTATTTAGACAAAAATTTCCTTCTTTCATAGGTATTTCCTCAGAAAGAGTTGAGTAATTAATTATTCAGCGGAATTTAAAACCACACTATCCCCGAAAACAGAACTTCCCAACTTTTGTCTCCCGTTTTCCTGATTCTTGGAAGATAGCGAGACTCCATGCTTTCCATTATTCCAGGAAATGCAATTCGAATTAAAATTAATACTCCTTTTCCAGCATTGTCCTTTTCCGGAGTCGGTGATACGTCTGTCTTCCGAATAGGGAACTTTCGGGATAATAATTTTTCCGCCCTCCTTTTCACGGTAAAGATCACTCTGTGTCTATTGTTGGAAGATCCGTTTCCTGGAAAAGGGGTTAGGGGGTGGTTCGCTATCTTTCCTTAAGTCGTCCCACCCCCGCCCGCACACACTCCCGAAAACCTTTGTCAATCTGTCCGTGCAATCGATACGGGGAGAAAGCGCCCCCCTTTTCACTAAGGACAAAAAGACGTGGGGGGGGGGTTGCTTGGAATGAAATGTCGTTTGCGGGAGGATGAAGAGGAAAGGTAAGGGATCCTTGTGCGTCGTCTGGAAATTTTGAATTTTCGTTTAGTCGCTACATGATGCTACTCATTTAAAAGTGGGTGTTCTTCGAAAGTGAGCTTTAAGTAACTTAGAAGTGAAAGTGAAGGGCTACTTGATTTTTACTGTATACATATGCTTAAAAGCCAATGGATTTCAGTTTCGAAAATATGGCCTCTGGAACTTCAGAAATGCACTTTATTAATTATGTCTAAAAAAGTAGTTTTTATTTCTATTTTATATATTTTGGATGTGTATTTTGCTCTAGAACGATAAGAGATACACTAATAATAGTTTCTAAAATGGGATCAGGATAAAAATTATCCTCTCATAGTTTTTTACTACAGTAAAAGAAGACGGATGTTTAAATTGGTATTCTGATTTGTAAATCTATCTCAGATAATACTTTTTGAACCAATCAGAGACTTCACTTAGAAAGTGTGCACTTCATATGTCTTGGCCTTCCGTTTATGTCGTTTATAATTTTACTTATTACCGTCTATATTACCCATGAGAAAATAACGAGTATTATCTTGCTATTCCACCATAGCTCAAAAGTTCAATATTTGTGGATGTGTTAAACTCGGCTTGGCGAAAATTGGCAGCCAAGGACGTAGCACAATGCAATAAAACTATCTCATTCACCAAGTAACAGTACCAAAATATGAATGTGTCACAAATGTGATTACAGGAGCCTCACAGAGCCTAATAGT
>JAPDSC010156460.1:26251-60057 GCA_026290005.1 Latrodectus geometricus | reverse complement strand
CAATATCAAATTCTGATAGAATATACTCAAGACTTGAAAAAACATCAATAATTTTTTATTGTATTGATACGCATAATTTTAAAATTTTTTTAAAAATCTGTAAATGATTTTAATATAAGAAACTTCATATTATAACGTTTAAAAGTAGAAAAAAAAAACTTACATTACCTTAATAAATTTTGCTCTCTTTTAAAAATCTATAATCTTAGTTTATATATAATACATACTTTTTAATTATATTTTTATGGAATGTCTGTTTAAAAGCATATATTTTCAGATTATTTTAAAAAAATCATATTTCAATTATTATTGCTCCTTTACAAAAAGAATAACAAAAACACACATTAGAGGATAAAGTTTAATGGTAATTTGGTAAAAGTTTATTATTAAATGGATAACTTATTAAACCTTTTTATAATAAACCAAAGCACAGATTTTAGGGTCGTTTTACTTTAAAAATGCATTTACATATTTTTATTAGCAGTGTCATATTTTTATTTTCTGATTATACTAAAAATTCTTACAATACAGTAAAACATCCTCTGAAAATATAAAAGCATTTTTGTTCTTAAGTAAAATAAATTTAAGCAACATAGTTTGTTTGTTTTTCCATTAACTGTAAACAAACTAATAATTTAAAAATTAATAACTAGCTTAAAAACTGTTGCTATATAATGGGATTAAAGAATTTATTACCAAAAAATAACAAAAATACATCATAACTTATATTCGTTCAATCAGATATTAATTCGACACACGGTTAACATAATACAATTTTTTAAAAATGTAATGTAGCATGTAAGAAATATTGACCTTCCATTCCATTTTCCTTCTCATGTTTAATCGATTAAGTTAATACAGAAATAATACACATAGCGTGATATTGTTGGAATTTTAAATTGTAATGAAAATGTGAGTACTATAGAAAAAAAAAAATGAAATACCATTATCCATCAATGTCTTACATACAAATGATCAATGATCTTTCCTTTACTCTTACTCGAATTATTTAAGTCAATTATTTTTATCATTAGTTTGTTTACAAGTGAAACATGTTTGCAGAGAAAACACTCACCCTATCGAAATAACATCGATGAGAAGTTATTACATACTTCTACGATGAATACAAAAGATCCATACGAACGAAAAGAAAAATGAACGAAGCTTAATAAACAACATATTTTTTTTTAAGAACAAGATGGGCGAATCTGGCAGCGGCAGCTTTCCACGGCGCTTATCTCCTCCGTCGAACAAAACAAACGAGAACAGCAGACGATTTTTCTTTCCAATTTCTCTGATACGAATCAGACTCATTTGTTGCCACCGAGAGAGATTTTTTCGGGAAAAAATATAAATAAAATGCGTCTCTTACATTCACCGAAAAGGGTTTTCTCATTAACCTTGCCGGATAAAAATTCTAAATAATACGTAGTGGGCAAGCTCATCCATTCATAGACGGTCCTGAATGCCAATAGGAATTGATGGATGCTCCTCCGGGAAGATATTCCATGGACCGACTGTTTTCGAATAAATCTTAAATTGGATCCCAAGAAGAACACAGTTTGCATTCAAGAATTCAAAGATTGATCTTTCCGCCTCTAAAAGAGAGAAAAAAGAAAAGAAGAAACAGAACAAGAAAAGTAAAGAGAAGCAAATATTTACTTCGAATTCGAATCAAAAAAAGAAATTGGAGAAATACGTATGTATAAAAATCGTCTGCTTTTCGGTAAGAAATAAAATTATTAATCTCACGAAGTGAAAAGAGGAATTTGTAAAATTGATATTTCTGCTGATTTTTAGAATCACTTGTTTTATTGATAACATGGCTAAAAAAACATTGATAAATATTTTATTTTACATATATTTCGATTACCGAAGTGAATTAGGAAACAATTTTCATATGAGATTCTATATAATACTAGTTTTGATTTTCCTCAAAAGCATCCTATTTGTAAGTAAGTTATGAATATATATAACAATATATAAATATTATACAACTTATTAATATATAATGGGAAAAGATATATTTCATCATCGTAATTACACTTAAAAATACTTTGATGTAACAAAGTTTATAACTAAAGAAAATATTCAATCTCTTGTAAAAATATGTAAATTCATATTTCATTTCTTAATATTTTTCTGAAGAAATATGCATATTCATTGAGATTAAAATTTATGTTAGACTTCAGATTTTATAAATGAGTTTTGTTATCATATATTAATACAAAACCTTAAAATAATTTAAATAATTAAAATATTGGCTTTTTTTTACTTTTAATACTTAAATGATTTATAAAAACGTATAACTTTAATGCATTTTCAAATATTTTTTTTAAAATTTAAATTTTTATTTAAATAATTTACCGCTATAACTTTTATTCACATATAAATTTAATACATTTATTTAGATTCTTAAAATATTTTTCAAGAACTTTTCTCAAGTATATATCTCTAAGTATATATTCTTAAAAGTAATGTTTATATGTTCGTAAAGTATATTGTATATTCTTTAAGATTTAAATCTTATTATATATATTTCCTAATTTATATATTTGAACATGAATTCCAAAAATAATACAAGTAAAAGACTAATTGTCACAAAAATTTTATTAATAATTTTAATTTGCTTATTGACTTGAATATTAAATTGAAACGCTTGCATGTCAATAACTCTACTATTAATTCTAATAAACAATTTAAAAGAGTCTTTTTTAATTATTTAATATGACAAATGTACATTAATTTTTGCAGCAAAAATATTCTTAAAATTGCATTTCTGTTTAAATCTTTTCAAAATATTATCATGCAAATTTTTATATTATGATTATGTGTTCATGATACTTGTATAATGGGTATTCGATTGAAAAAGTCTGTTTTTGGAGAAATAATTTAAAAAATATTTTTTTATATATAAAGATTTTTTACCTATTTTTATCAACTCAATAATCTGAAGACTGGTTTTTTTCTCGAGTGCAAGATGGACATTTAAATGCCTCTCAATCTTCTCAAATGTTTCATACTATATCCAGAAGCGAGATATTTGACACTACAAAAAGTTATGGATCACATTTACTGTAACCCTTGGCGCAATTTTCCACATTTGTCGATAGATAAAATTTTCTGGCAACCCATTTTTTTGCACAGGCTATATTTTTCAATATTCTAAATTTTTTTTTTTTTTTTTTTTTTTTTTTTTTTTTTTTTTTTAGATCTCGCTTGTGCAAAATGACGAGAATTTTAGAGAAATTTTAAAAAAGTCGCCCCAAGGATGGCTGTACAGTAAATTTTTACAAAAGTGATAATCAAACATTTTTTTACAAAAGTGAATTTTTAAAAAAAATGATAATCCGTTGTCTAGTATCGAGCTTACTATTTTCTAAATAATAGAGATGTTTTTCCCTCAGCCTACCATTGATCAAAACAATCTAATATATATGAAGCTGAGATAGTAGTTGGACTATTAGCACTCTAACCTTCGTTTAAAAGTCTTGGGTTCGATTCTCATCTTGGGCATAAATTTGCATTGGTTTGAAATACACTTTTAATTGCAGATACCGGTCTAATTAGCCCAAATGTCCGTTGAGTTGCAGACAAATCAATCAGTATCTGTGGATATGTATCTTGTCCGAATATCAAACATTCCAATTTTTCAATCATGTCTACGAAATCAGAAAATCGTCGCCAGATCTTGCTTTAAATTCCCTCCCATCCGCGCCAAATCGCATCTCCACAATTACAAATTGCCCGACTTATTTGACAGAACCACCCAAAAAGCACTATTTTTCTACACAACATCTCCTGAATGTAAAAGCCAGCTGCTGCTATCTATTAATCGTCTCGAATTCTCGAGTACTGAGGGGTGGGGGGGGGGAAGAGTTGAGTTAGAGCAAACAAAACTCCTGCTTCAAAAATTCAACTCTCCATTCCCCCTTCATCCGTCCTAGTGTTAAGACAAGCATCTTTTATGCATAAGCCCTACATGGAAGTCTTCCAAAAATTTCACGAAGATTTTCACTGAGAGAAAACTTTTCCACCACCAGAATGGGAGGGGTAGCCAGGGACTAGTGTAAATTGGACTTAATAAATACTGGAGTTTTGATACTAGCGAGGGAAATACTCCAGGGCACTCTTGAAAATCCCTCTTCATGTTTGCTCAAATTTACTAGACTCTCTCCCGCTCTTTCTTTCGTGCGTGCGTTAAGTTCATTTTCTCGAAGTAATTGTTTTCGAGTAAAGAGATAAAAATATAACTTTCCACCCACAAATTTGATTGGTTTAAAACTATCTTTGACTTAAGTGCTTCCCCCCCCCCAGAAAAAATAACTTTATAAGTATAATATTTTCCCATGTTATACTACGGGCTTTAAATTTGCAGTGAAACTGAGGTATAGAATTGTCTGTTGGTAATGTCTATCTAAATAAAGATATATCTTTTTTTTGAGTTAGCTATGTATGAAATTCGTAACTATAGACAGAAAAATTGGGATTTTAGTAAATTAATTATGAATGACCATTTTTCTGTAACACAGACAATTGCTTTATTTTGAACAACTAATTGTCTACAAATCTCAAAACTTTTCTTAATCAGTTCCTCATATTTATTTCAAACTCATTAACAAGAAATTGATCAATGATTGCAAAAAACACCCTCATCTTAGTATTAAATATTAAAATAAAACAAGGCTTGTGATTTTGGTTTAATACTCAACTTTGTATTTTTATGTTTTGAATCTGCATAGTGAAAGGCTATTCAAAGTGATATGGCATTTAATTAGTGATTAAGAGGTAATTTAGTGATAAGGCGAAAGTTCAAATGCCTAATAGTGGAAAGGCTTTTAACCTTTCTTCGTCTATTGCCTATTGGAGGATTTAGATAACTAGTCATATTCCTGTATCATTAATAGAGGAAAGCCAAAAAATCTTTCTAGCACCTTTTTCGAAAGACATATTTCCAGATAAGCCTCTTCAATGTAACACTCGTGTTCCTCTGTTTAAAAAAAGCTTAGATAAAATATGACCTTTCACACCAATAAGTGCAACTGCACCGTTTGGTTATAGTAAATCTGATAATTACATAATAATAATTATTCATGTCATTAAATTTTCCTAATAATTATTGGTAAAAGAGTATAAAAACTTCATCTTTAAATTTCAACTTAAAAATGAATACCTCAAAAATTCACATACCAAACATTTTGATCAGAAATAATTTTGGGTCTTCAATTCTTAGAAATACAATTTGAGGTACTCTTTTTTTATGTATAAAATCAAAGAATTAAATACAACTGTTTTAAATTTTAATTTATTATAATAATATATAATCTCTATAAAATCAATATATTTTGGTGCCATTATTTCCTTTATTTCATCAGGTTTTGAATCAAAACCTTTCCTTTAGCTATTCGCTTTATTGAGTTTGAAATTATTGTTATTGGCTTTAAAATAAAATGTTAAATTAGATGGGTTTCTGTGTTCAAATTTTCTAAATATTTATTGATTACATAGAAAAATAGGATTATATGCATTTGCATGTAAATTTCTTTTATTTCTTATAAATTTAGTTTAAAGATACATATTTAAAGTTTCTTCTTTAATCCAATCTATTTTTCAAATAAATTTGTACAACTTTTTATGTTAAGCCTAACGTGGCGGCTCGCAAAGTTGTTTTTTTTTTTATTTCTGATGATAAAGCGTATTCTGTATCTTATATTCAAAATGTAATTTTCAGAAACATTTTGTGAAATTTTCTAAGCAATTTTACTTTTAATTTATTTGTAATTATGATTACAAAAATGGGCAAATTTTAATTAGAATTACAAATTAATGTATGAATTCTGAAGAACTTTTTCTTCTGTTTGAATTATCGAACTTGTTATTATTATTCTTTTTTTTTTTTTTCGTTTAGAATAAAATAGGCCGTCATAATTAATCCTCTTAAAAAGAATGAAATAAAAGAAAGTAACACTTGTGGTTATTACTTTAATCAAATTAAAGTATAAGGGACATTCGCTTTTTTCTCTTTACATTGATCAAATCACCATTCGCGTGAATTCCATTTATTACATTTTTCAATTACCGCAAATTAAAAATTAGAGACACTTCCATGGAAGAATTATATAATTCCATCTTCTCTGTAATTAAACTTCTATAAACGAATTATCTAACAATGAAAGAATCGGTGAAACTCATGGAAATAGTTCGGTACCCCTTAATTACACGAAAAACAAAAGAATATCCAATTTTTTTTTTTAGCTGGCCCTTCATCAATCAAATTTGAATTTGCCTGTCACGAGTTTTCCTGATGCAGTCCTCCGATGCCAGTCATTTAAAGGAAATAAAAATTTATTTTTCCCATTACAATATTTTACATTCACAGAATTGCCTGTGATGAATGCAGCGAATATGAATCAAACGAAAATCTGTCACCCGAAAAAAAAGAAACAAAAAAATCGTTTTCGTACAATGCATGACATCTGTAAATGTTTTTCAGTGGCATCACTTTTTCTTACCGGTGTACGATATTGGGCCAGTATTCACCCGTCATGACAGCTGCGGTACTTGATGGATTGCCTTATTAAGGACGTGTATTGGACAGGTTATTTTATTTCAAACGATATTTTTTTTAAATCGAGATTAGTTTTAATATCCTTAAAAACTTTTTCATCGATTTTGTTTTGGAATAGATGTATTTAATTGGCTTATATTTCCATCTGTTTATTTTCATCTTACCTGAAATCATGAATCATTGAAAATATCTTTGAAATATTGAATAATATTCATGCAACTAAATCAACATCTGAATTTGCAGCTTTCTCTTTATATTTTTACGTCTCCTCAATGGATAAATATTATAACATGTAATTTAAATTGCATTAACTCCATTAAAAATAATGAATGATCTTCGAATCAGTATCAATTCCATTTCTCTCTGATCACGTATTCGACAAAAAAAGAGTGATTTTAAAAAATTAATTTTTTAATGTTTTAAAAAGTTAAGTGCTATTTTTATTAAATTCATGTTATATGATTCCAATGGTAGTTAAGATCATTAGACGAAAATGAAAGTATAAGGAATTAAAAGGATTAATGTGAAAAAAATTGACAAAATATTAATGTTTAACGTTACATAAATATGACAAAACTATGAAAACAAAATGATATAGTTTTAAATAGTTCATACCCCAATAATGTTTTTGGGCATGATGGCTAATTATTGAGCTCAAAAGCTCAAAATAAATGTCAAACAGCAAGAAACATCTACGGCAGAATATACAATTGTGAGGGCCATGGTGGCCAGGTTAGTTAGGTAGTAATTCCCATAATCAGAAGGTAGTGAATTCGAATCCCAGCTTAGCCAAAGATCCTTGTTGACTAAAGATGGCTAGTGCACGTTAAATATGTCATAGTATCAAATGAATTTCTTCTTCAAGTAAATGTCTTCGAAGTAAACTGATACCTCTGGGGATGGCATGTTGAGTAGTAGAGGGTCTTTTGCTTGAACCCTGCATCTAAATTACTATAGTTTCTACCCGGTTGTTTCCAAATAAATGGTAGAGTCCAATTCAAGGCTAGGTATAGGGAAGTATGCTGGTGCAATAACACGACGGAAAGAGCTCTAACTTTCGACTGTCATCTCTGTTATGGTTTAACTAAAAAATGTAAACTGTAGCTCCACAATTCAAAAAAAGTCGAAACTCTCCAGGCAGCTTCAGAAATTACTGTTCGTCAGAGAGCAGAAGCTTTGTGTGGAAATGGGTCTCTCAGCTGAGTTACCTTTTTCCATTCACATACCTTCCTTTTGCATGAGTTTCCGTGGTGACGTCGTTTTTCAATTCTGGTCAGGATTCCGTTTTCACAAGAAAAAGCAAGACATCCGTAAAGAAAAGCAAATTAAAGATGATAATAAGAAAATAAGTTATACATATATTACTCCCCCCCCCCCCCCCGATTTACAATATATAACCAAATGGACAAATTCTGAAATGTATGATGCAAATAATTTGATTTAACTATTCATTATATTATATTGATATGAAAATTAGAACCTATATTTTTCTGCTGTATTGGCTTCGGTTTTAAAAATAAAAGATAATTATGAACATTATATTATAAATAATATAAGTGTTTATAGATAATCATAAATAATTAAAGATATTTATGGATTTATGTCATTATATCCAATATCTGTGGGTGTTTGCAATGTTTACCCGATACCGTTTCCAACACATTTCTGTACAGGCTCTGCAGTAGCTCGAAAAGCAGCAAAATTATAAGATTTATTTTTAAAAGATATAAATGTTCTTGATGAAAGAAAACCTTTTCTTGCATATAAATCTTGCTTAGTTATATTTTGATCATCAAAATAAATATTGGAGACTACTAACAAAGATTTGTTACCGCATTTGAGAAATTGTATTGTATCTTATAAAGTTTCTTATGAAATTTCTGCAATATCGGAACATGCTATTTAATCAATTGAAATTCTACTCTTACAGAGAACTAAAGAGTAGTTTTCTTAATCTCTGCAACTCGGTTAATTGTGTCCAAATATAAATTTTTTTCTAGTTTAATCCTAGTAAAAAAAATTAAATGCTTTTTTATAACAATTAAGTGTAGAAAAAATTATTTTAACATTTCTACACATATGTGTAAGCCAAAATATATATTCCTTGTGTTGTATATAATGAAAATAATTAAAAATTAGTAAAAATTTCATTTAATCAAAACTTAGAAGTTGTTTTCAATATGATTTGATATTGAAAATAATTTTAAAATAGTATGAAGATAAGACAATTGTATTGAATTTATAAACTTAGCTGGTTGTTGTTAGCTATTTCTCGTTTCCGTGGTTCAGTTAATGCAAAAATACAATGTGTAAAAAATATGTAATCAGTTACTTTACGCTTAAAAAACTGAACAAAATGGTAGAATATATCTTTATATCAAACAGCTTTGTATCTTATTTTAAGCGTAATATAAATAATTTTTATATGATAAATATTTAATTTATTTTCTGTTATTTTTTGTGATATATATACATGCTTCCTTACATATTTTTTCTTTAATTTTTTCAGACGAATATTGAAGAAAAGTGTGACTTTTAACTTCATATAATACTTATTGTGCTTTGTGTGAAGTAAGTAGATTTAGTTGTTTATTTTTTTTTATTTTTTTTTTTTTTTAAATTTCATTTTAGAATAATAATTTGTTAAAAAAAAAAAGTTTGAAAAATATTCTAAACATTCCAATGTTTCGTTTGGACAATTTTTTTTTTAAATAATATTAAAATTTTTAAAAATTTCTATTATGAAATTTATAAATTAATAAATTTTGTGATATGCATGTAATATCTCCTGACTAAACTCTATATTAATATTTATTTAAAATAAGCAATGTGTGCCGACAAAATTTTAAAAAAGTGTATTTCTTAGCAATTTTTACTTCTTTATTAATGTTCTAAGTTAAAATAATTTAATATTTACCATATTTTACCACTTTCTTTCTATATATTTATTCATTTGTTTACTATTATTTTATATGTTTTATATATTATTTTATATATTTATTTGTATAGACCACTTTTTTCTGATAGTATCAAAAAATACTGAAGGAAATTTAGAAACAAATACAAGCATTTTAAAATAGGAAGTAAATTATTATCATGAGGTTATTATTGTACTTTTATGAGTATGAAATAGAATTCTATTTAAATATGCTAAGTTCTTTTTATGAGAAATATAATCAAAAATTTACATTTAGTATGCTAAAGACAAAAAATGTGAAAACCATATTGATGATGCATTTATGATAAGGTCCTATATGATTTCCTAATGAGGAAATACTTTTTGCTAAGTCCAGCAAATGCAGAGATACCGAACAGGGCAGATGAGTTCATTTGTTTTTCTAAAGTGAAAACAAAGAATTTTATGAAAAAAATCCTATAACTTGAAACAAATTTGTACGAGATTAAATATCAAAAATTTCAGATCTCAATAAAAAAAAAATTATGAAAAATTTGCTTTAATTTTAGAAATTGTAGGAGCAATTTAGCAACTTTTATATCAACATGAATTATTAGAAATTGTTACATAAATGCTAAAATTCGAAAAAATTAATATTATCAAAGAAAACAATTTAAAAAATACCTAAAAACTATGAATTCTTAGTTGAGTAGTTTAAAAAAAGTAACAAATCATGTACAATACATACTAAATTTTATTTTCAATAATTCAAATAATAATTTAATTAAACCTTGGAAAAATTTGATTATTTTATAGTTTTTTTTTTTTATAAATTATTCTGTTTTCCTAAATATTTATTTCACAGATGCGCTTAATCAGCTTTATCCCCTTCTTACAATACACTTTTACAAAATACTATTGAGTACACAGTAAACAATTAATTAATATTATACAAACATTATTCTAATAGTTATGATAGTCAACTTTTTTCTAATTAAAAACGTTTTCGCAAATAATCCAATTTTAGTCAACTCCCTATTGTTTAACTATAACTTCAATTAACTTTACTCTATTAATTTATAATTAACTAGACACTGAATTACATAGTCTTTTAATCTATCGGATTAAGAAATATTTTGTGTTCCAAACTAGCGCTCTGGATTAAAAATTAAATAAAAGTAAAATTTTGATTTTATAAATTTATGAGAAATAAAATGTATTCTACTTAAAATTGAAATATTTATTCTTAGAAGCATGTTTTTACTATGAAGAAATTATCTTAATGGTATAGAACAATTTCGTTATTAAAAAAAGTAGCCTCTGAGCAAAATAAGAATATTTGTAATTTGTGTATTTCTTCATAATATATTTTTTATTTAAAATGTTTTTAGATAATTTTTTAAAATATTGTTTTTATTGTCCAGTTAATTAAAGGGTAAGCAGTTTTTTCTTTTTGCTTAAAGTAGGGAGTTAATATGATCGGGAATGTGGACAAGTATTCGAAGTAGTAAATATTTCTGATTCCAGAGTTAATATTTCGAATACTGAACAAAATAAGAATATTTAATGTACTGAACAAAATAAGAATAATAATAAAATAAGAATATTTAATATACCGAACAAAATAAGAATAATAAGAAAATAAGAACAAAATAAGAATTATTTTGAACAATTTGGAATTAGGAATATTTCTTCGTAATATATTTTCTATTTATAATTTTTTTAGATTATTTTTTTCAAAATATTGTTTTTATTGTCCAATTAATTAATGGGTAAGCAGTTTTTTTTCTTTTTACTTAAAATAGGGAGTTAATATAATCGGGAACGTGAACAAGTATTCGAAGTAGTAAATATTCCTCATCCCAGAGTTAATATTTCGAATACTATCCTTCGTTTTATATCTGAATACATAATCGAATTTTACAAATTAGTCAAATCATTTAATTTTATTTTATTACTTAATTTATTCTTTGCTCTTAAAGTCTGATTTATTTAGTACATACATTTCAAAGAAGATTCTAAACCACTACAAACATTTATTTCGAGTTCAAATTTTAATGAATCGTAAATTATTTTAATCAAAACATAGAGCCCTGACTATTCAATTTTTGATTCTGGTGGTTAAATTATAACTTATGATTGTATTTCATTGCTTATATAAAGCAAATTGCCTAAGAACAATTATATTGGCCCTTAACTAATTACCAATTTCGGTATCTTTTCACGTGTTCTTGCAACATTCTCTAATTGGTAACACGATGGTCTGGTTGTAATTCATTGTTAAGGAATTTGTTCTTAACCATTAAGCCAAAGTGAGTCTTAAACTCATTTATATCAAGCTATAAGCCTTCAAGTTTAAACCTCAATTTAAAAAAAAAGTTTGTCAATAGTTTATTATACAATGCATTAAAAGTTACTTGAGTGGTTTATGGTTCAACCTTGGATATGGATGTTTAGAGCATCTTGAACGCATTTTTCAAATCTATATCTCGATCTAACCAGGCCATATATGCAAAGACTGATCTTAGAATGACAAACCAAATGCAACTTCTAAGTGCTTTAATTGGGCATATTATAATAATTCATTCTCATCAATTTTTTTTTCTCCATTAAACATACCCTTTAGCAGAAACAACGTTAACTATGAATGAAATGAAATATTATGAAACTGTATTAATTATTTCTACGATAAAAAGGAAATATTTAAGTAATGTAAATATAAAAGCTTACCTTTCTGGATGCTTATTTTGGATAACTAAAGCTACTGCATACAATAAACGTAAAGTGCAGAAGCCCAGACCTGAGTTTACATCCTTCGCTTTAAATTTACTTGCCAATATATTAAAAACATTATGTATATTTCAAGTAATTTATTAAATTAAACATAAAAAAAAGCATTACTAATTTAATAAAAGCTATGTAAGACTCAAGTCTAAAGAAAAAATCATAATCTATACATTGCGCTGTTTCTAATAAATCTCCAAAAAGTTTCTTAAAATAATTTGCATAAATGTAAGAAGAGATTCGCGTAAAGACATGCAAAAGATTTATTCTTCCTCAAACTCTTTATTTAAATTGTAAATAAATGATCTTTTTACTTAATATTTTTAGCAAAAAAAGCCGAAAAGGAAAACGCTTTTTCTCCTAAAATTTGTAATCATTTAAATATATCTTAATGCTAAATCCTGGGAAGGGAGAATATGAGGGTAAAAACTATCGAAACAGAAGGAATAGGAGCCTCAGATTAAAATCAATTTTACGATTTCTTTCCGTTTAATACTTTTAAACATCTCCAGCCTTGCAAAAGAAACTGCTTTAATTCTTATACACCCTCCACCCTGCCAACTAAATATATTTACCCCCCATATTCGACCCCCCTTCCACTAAACTCGCTACATAAAGTTCGGCACTTGTGCAACGTAAATGGTGGAAAAGGCTTAAAACGATTTAGAGGTATTTAGGATTTTGTGGCATTAGCATTTAAATTGGATCGGAACGCAGACGAATTTTTAACACTCGCTGGGAAAAATGTTTTCTTCTTCCAGCAGTTTGGCAACAATCGAATGTGTTCGGTCTTAATTTTTCCCGATCACTAATTCTTCGGTTATTTCTTTTTCCTTTCTCAGAGAAGCCTAGGGGGGGGAGGGGTGGGAACTCAGATCCAAGCTGTTTCGATACTTAAGCTCTGAGTGTGTCAGGGTATTTTATTAAATGCGTGGGTGGCGGAGGGAGGAAGAGAGCGTTCTCCAAGATGAAAGCAACGAATGGTTGCTGATGATGAAAAGTTAATCGGTTCTCATTCCTTTTTTCAATACTTTCTCATCACTATGTTTACCTATTTCATCTTTGCTACAAGGGATGCTTGGGTTCATCATTTTCAAAAAAAAAAAAAAAAAAAAATGTTTTATCAATGTTATATACCATTAGTTACCTTAATAAAGACCATGAAAATGAATGTAGTCTTATTTTATAGCTATTAAACATTCATCGCAGATAACTAAGATTAATGTTTGTTTCTTTAAGATGGTGAGTCAATATTATCTAAGAGCTCATATTGATTGCAACTTTAAACAAATAGTTCATGTTTACTTTCTTATTTTTAAAATTTATTGTTTGTTTACTGTTTCATTGATTAACTAATTGTTATCGTCTGCTTTCTTAATGCGCTAAGATTGTGAATTATAAGAAAAGAGCTTCATCTTTTCCTTTTTTATCCTTAATTTCCTAAATTATACTTAATTTTTTTCAATGGAGTCTATGATGGTATTTCCCAAACAATAGATTCTGAAAAGTGCAGTTACTAATTAATATTTCGGATTTATAGGGCCTCAACTTTATCTTCACGAGAAAGAAGAGCATATTTTGAACGTGTTCCATAAATTTGTATCTAATTTTCTCTGTGGAATGAGAATTAGTTTTTCTGTGGTTAAGATAAAAATAATTATTTTAAGTTTTGTAATTTTTGTAGGAAATATTCACAAATCATCAATACATATATTTTTAAGATAAATTGTATTTTAGTATATACTTACAGAATAAAGAATAGTACATTTAATTTAATTGCTTCTAATATAGTTATTCAATCTTCGTGCAACTCGTCACTATGGAAATCAATTTCAGAGTTAGCAATTTAAGCTAATTAACTGTACACACTGCAAAGCAAAAAACTTTTCAATAATATAGAACAGGTCCTTATAGGCGTAATTATGTGTTGTTATGGTATAACATTTTTTGGGGGGGGGGGCAAGTAAGGTATAACGATAATAGATCGCAGATATGTATTAATAATAGAGTTTATTGAAATTAAATTTCTATAACTTTATCAAAGTTTAATTTCTAGAGTGTTCAAAAAATGCCTATATTCATATGTTATTTTGTGAGATGTATTTTGCTATAAATATATACTTTGTAGATGATCATCATTTGAGTTAATTTTTAAAAGATTGAATATTATTTTTCACAAAAACATTTAATTATAAATCCAAAGAGCAATTATATTTAAAAAATTTCTATTTACATTGCGTGACGTTTATTTAGGAGAAATTCAAATAATTTATTAAATTCTGTTAAAGAGTTGCTTAACTCAACTTACATTTCTTGTCTATTTACATTGCTTAAAGTTTGTTAAAAATTTATTTAAATATGATTAACTAAAATTGTAGAGGTTATGAAGATAATGTTTTCGAAACTATCGTGTATTTAAAAGATTCAATAAAAATAGAATATTCGGGTATATCATATTAAACATTATATTTTTATAAATAAAAGGAGAGGTTTAGCTTTATTAGTAAAAATGGAGAAAAACAACCTATATAGTGGAACCATTTATTTAACTTTTCGCTAGGAGTTAAAGATAATAATTCCACAATATTAGTTACAATGTTCCGGTACAATTCCCAATCTATTTTTCCTTTTTTGACCAATCAAATATTTACCATTGGTCTCATTCCAAGAAAGGGAACTATTTGATCATTATATGCATCAGAATACAAGATCCCATGTTTGTTCCTAACTTTTGTTGAATAACACAGGATTACTGTTGTAGTTCTCGTTTACACAAGCTATGATTTGGTAACATAACTTGTGTAAATTTCAAAAAATTTTACAATGCTCTTGTATTACATTCTATTTTTTAATATTTTATTTGATGATTATATTAATTTGGGGAAAAAGTAATCCATTATTTTTTCAGTAGACGTCTGTAGTGATCGATATCTCGTGAGGTATCTATCAAACAATTTCAGATTTATGCTCGTTGGAAAGGTGACATTTGACACTAAAATATCCTCTTGCGGTTTTTGTTTGATAAATTCAGTTACGAGTACAAGGTTTCAAAAATGGAAGACAACAAACAGAAAATTCGATACATTTTCGTTTTTCTCTTGTAACGGCGAAAAGGCTAGCCAGGTGGCTGAAATTGTGAAAGGTGCTTATCGTCCTCTATAAGACTGTAACAACCAGTTACGTACAATTTTTGTTTCGTCGATTCCGTTTGGGTATTTTTGATGTTAGAGATGCACCTCGCATGTGGATTCAGCATCGTCGAAAATGTCTGTAAAATATCAAAAATGATCGAAGTTAACCGCATGTCAGCAGTCGTAACGTGCAAGACCTAAAAATCTACATGAAAACTGTTTTAAACCTTTTTACAGGAAGGGAAACAGAAAAATTTATTCACCATTCTCCTTTCATTGGACATCAAAGGAGCATTTGATAATGCTTGGTGGCCATTTATCATTTTCTTACTGAAAGAGGCTAATACTCCATCAAATGTTCTCAATCTTTTTCGCAGTTTCCTGAACAACAGAACTGCAGTCCTCACTCTTAGCAATAAATCGAAAGTCGTAAATATACAAAAAGGATGTCCACAAGGCTCTGTCTCTGGTCCATTTCTTTGGAACTTAATAATGAATGATTTATTGAAAAAATTGAATGAATTTAATTGCTGGAAAATTGCTTTCGCTGATGATCTTCTCATAATTGTCCAGAACAAGAATTTTCTCGACTTATGCAGTACTGCTCAAAATATTCTTGATTTCGTTCATAATTGGGCTCAACAATGCAAGTTGGAATTCAATTATACGAAATGCAAAGTAATGATGATTCACAAAAAAGTTAACAATGATGCCACTATCAATCTTGCTATGGGTAACCATTTTCTGGAAGTTGTTGATAACATTAAATATCTTGGCGTTGTTGTTGATAATAAACTTCATTGGAAAGAACATATAAAATACCTTTTATCTAAGATTAACATTCTTACAAATGGATTACATAGAGCTTGTAGCAATAGTCACGGTATTAAATTCGAAGTTGCTAAATTGATTTATAAACAAGGTATTGTTCCCGTTATTCTATATGCCTCACGAATTTGGGGAGACAGTTTGAAGAAAAAAATAAACCGAAAACTCATCAGGAAAATACAAAGAAGACTGCTCTTGAGAATTGCTAGAGGATACAGAACAGTCAGTTATGATGCTCTCTTCATTCTCTCTGGTCTTCCACCTCTTGATGTTGTCATTCTTTGTCAAAATGAAGCTTGTTGTTATGCTCCAGACTCCTTTTCTAACCATCTTAATGGTGATCTGAATTATTCTTCCCTACCTCATCCATCGACAAGATCTCCTGCTCCCCTGGTTGCATTTGATAACATACAGGAAGCAGACTACGATGTTATTTACTTTACAGATGGGAGTAAGGTTAACGAAAAAGTAGGCCTTGCCTATGTATGTTTTCAGAATGGTTTTGAAGTGAGCCATCAGACGTACCGCATTAATGACTATTGTTCGATCTTCCAAGCGGAATTACTCTGCATTAATCTTGCTGTTAAAGATGCCATAGACAAGCCTTATAAAAATTTTTTAATTTGCAGTGACTCGATGTCATCCCTTCTGGCTCTGCAAGATATAACAAGTTGTGAAAAACTCATTGTAGAAGTCCAGACTTTTATTCATATGTGCCATATTAAAAATATCTCCTTCCGTTTCTCTCATGTTAAGGGCCACAGTGGTGTGTATGGTAATGAAAGAGCAGATTTCTTGGCCAAATCTTCTTTATCACTTACAAATAAACTCAATACTAGTCTTCCCAAGTCTTTTTTTAAATCCATTGCCCAAAAGAACATAATCACAGAATGGAACTCAAGTTTTGTCTCCTCTCCCAATTGTAAGTGGACTAAATCTTTTTTCCCTACAGTTTTCTTCAGAATTAAGAGCCACTGGTTCCATACTGACTTTAAAATTACCCAATTCTTCACTGGACATGGGAAGTTCAATAGCTACCTCCATCGTTTTCATATCAAAAACAGTGACGTATGCAGCTGCAACTGTGGGATTGACAATCCTTCTCACATTCTTCTTGAATGCCCATTGGTCTCACAAGAAAGGAACGAGCTTCGCAAATACTTGAATAATAGATGGCCCCCAATTTTGTCGGACCTTGTGAAGAAAGAGACTTTTGTACTTTTCAAAAAATTTATCCATTGTGTAATTTAACTTCTTTTTTTTCCCCCTCTTGTATATATATATATATTTATTTTCATCTCATGATTTGTCTTTAAGATAATATGTTGTGCATTAGTTGTACCTTCGGGCCCTGTGTGATATTCCTTGGTGCACAGGGAGATAATTTTGTTTTCTCAAATTAAAAAAAAAAAAAAAAAAAAAAAAATCTTTTTACAAAGCGAATTCAAAAGAAGTTACATAAAATTCACGTGAAAATAATGGATTTCTTTTTCCCCAACCTAATATTTAAAGACATTGTATCTCTAAAGTCATTAATGTTCGTAAATAAAAATAAACAAAATGTTTTAAAAATACTAATTAAAAAAAGGAATTTTTTTAAGCTTTTACTTACTAATACATAGTAATGGAATGCTTCTTGCACAAAATTTATCGAAGGTTTCTTTTACAAAGAGTCATTCTTTCTTAATGGGGGGGGGGAGTAAAATAGAACAGTTAACTTGCAATCACAATCTCTGTCCTTAACGGCAAACATTCTTCCATGAGAGATCACCAGAGGGTTCCCAAAGAACATCCCATGCATCAAGCGCAAGTCGAGAAGTTCCATCATCCAGGAAAGAGCCAGACGACATTAACTTCTGTTCGTTAACTCGAACAGCAACTTTCACTCCCTCCCCCCCCAATCTCCGTATCTTACGGCATGCATAAAACCTCCCCTGCATTAACTCGCATTAAAGCCGAACATTTGTATAATGGTGTTTCTCTTGGCAGATCGGGGAGTGTATAAATAAGGCCTTATCGCCGATCGGACATCTAAGGCCTTCGAGTTCCCGGGGAAGGTCTTTGTGTCTCAGATAATGAAGGTGGTGCCGAGTTTAAGGAATGGGACGCCACACCAGATTCACCCCTTTTTTTGTACCTTCTTCTTTGGTAATGCTGTTAGTTTTTGTTAGTGGAGGTGTTTCATAGTGAATGGTTTTACGAGCTGAGAAATCAAGTGCTTTTTGCTTTCGTTAGTGCTTGAGAAAATTCAACGGAAGAGTTTTTGCTCTTTAATTCGGTAAATAATAGATTTTGTTCAGTGAAGGAGATATAGCTTGGTTCAACTTTTAAAAATGCAAATAATATTATAAAAAAAAATACCATCACACACACACACACATAGCTCTCTCTCTCTCTTTCACTCTTTTTTTTTTTTTACTAAAGATCTCACCTTGGTTAGGTGACTAAAAAAAGTTATTTGCGTATAAAAATGAATGTAGTTTTTTGTATGAAATGTAAATTTGTATTAAAATGAAAAGAATTTCTATAAAAATGAAACTAAAAACAGAGAGCTATATATTAAAGATTCTTTATTTGTACCGGCTAATGGCCGAGGGGTTAGCGTTCGTAACTCCTAGGCTGTTGGTCCCAAGTTTGAATCCCGGCTTGGAGATGGATGTTCCCTTCCTTTCTCTCTCTCTGTATTTCTTTGTCCTTTCTTCTGAGATGATGGATGAATGTGGCCCACCCTATAAATGGGTTTTTGGTGGTGTGACGGGGGTAGTGCTACTCGCCTCCGTGACTTGGTTCACAGGTGACCACTGGGTATCACTAAATGAGTAGCAGTTTTCCTGCCTTGTTGTGGCAAAGGATTAATCACTCAGTGCCTGCAGTTGGGAAAAAAACAAGATTCTTTATTTGTTAACATATGCATGAGATCTTTTCTGATATAATTTGTAAATTAATTTATAAGTTTATTTTATTGTAAAAACAATTTTCATTGAATTAAAACGAAAATCTTTTCCACTGATTACATTATTTTGAAGTCCATTGTCAGTTTATGTAATTCTAACTGAAAAAGACTATCTTGATGTGTCTTTATGACTGGGAATCGTATTGCGATAAATCATAAATCTATGGTCTTTGGATGATGGCGTAGAGGAAAAGCGGAATATACTGATAAGAGACAAATCCTTCCTTTAGTAGAAGAAACATATTTCTGACTAGTCAAAAAGATCCAAGGAGATCCAATCCTATTTAAATCCAGCTTCCACAACACCAAATCACGGGTGGGAGGGCTCACAAAGAAGCTACTCTTCAGACTATAAAGTGTCAGGTTTGATCTCATCAACTATGGAATCAAATGAGGTTGATGGTAGATTTCTACGTTCGTGGTACGTGCTTGGAAATTTCCTTAGATTATTCCATTGTTGCAAGTTATTTATGAAAAAGTCCTCCCAAAAAGTAATAAAAGTAAATAGCAAAAAAAACAGAAAGAAAACTGTAATGTAACTCTTAATTTTTCCAAGATTAGATACCGCTATAAGGGCAATATTTGATATAATTGCTCAAAACCGGAACTTGTCAATTTGGGGCTCCCGATATTAAAAATAGAAAATATTCAGTTGAAATTTTGGCAAAAATACCATAATGATACTGGTTATTCTTATGTTATTAAAAAAATCTTACCCAATAAAAAGTTGAAAACATTTTTGTGAGATAACTTTTTTCCTTGAACACTATTGAATGATAATAATCCCATTTAAAACTTTTAAGTTACCAGATGGCTAATGGAATTAAATAAGCTTTTCATAAGTACTACACAATGCTATAGAATACAAGAAATAATGATTTAATTTCAGTAATGGATTTTCATAATATATAGAGCTAACATTAAATATCTTTGTAAATGTTCATAATATTTCCTTAATAAATAAACTGAATCCATAATCCTGTGTCTTTGATTATTTAATACTCTTTATCAAATTCACTTATTACAAAAAAAAAAAAAAAAAAAAAATGGTATTTTGTAATTAGAAATGAATATGTCGCCATTTTTATCCCTTACAAAATGTTGCTATTTTGTGATATCACTATTTTAATATTTTCAAAAAAAGTAAATTTTCTCCTATATTTCATCAAATATCAGCAATATATTTGTACTATTTATTTATATATATAATATTTATATACCATTAGCAGCACACGTTTAATAAATGGAATTTTTTGGCATTAAAATTCAAATCGAAACTACAGATGACAGCCGTGAAAACCATTTACGGTTTACTATCAAAATCAGAAAGGGGGATCGCCAAGGAGGTAGAAAGACATTTCTATTTTAACCGTACTCCGCCAAGAGGCGAAATCAAATCGTCGGCACACGTGAAAAGAATTCTCAAGAGTTCAATCTTATTTCTTTCTTTCGGAAAAAAAAAGAACAAACAAACAAATAACGCCCTACCACCTTTCGCAGAACATTTGGGGGTGGACGACACTGTTTTGTATGCGCAGTCTGCCCTTCCTTTTCAGCAATCGTGGTTTAAAATTTCGTCGACCCAATGGTCCCTATGCATTCTGGAGAAAGAAGTAGAAAATACGCGTATTTTCGAAGATAACTAGGGATGTTTCTGGACCAAATGTAAATAAAAAGTGTACAATATCAAGCTTCTGAATTTGTCCAAGAAATTTTTCACCTTCATTTAAAACATTATCTACTAGAATTCTGGAATTAGATTCGTGAATCATGGACAGAAAATTCAGAGTGCATAACAAGGCAATGTAATGGTCTCAAATCAACTTTGTGAAGAATCCATAGGAGGCATCTTGCGGTTTTGAAAACTGTGAGATATGAAACACCCTCTAAGGACTAGTCTGAATCTTTTCCTGTTACCACTCACTTCAAACTTACACACCAGAAATGTGGCGTTACGTTGATGCGATAGTTATTTTAGTTCTCTTACTGTTATTTATTGTTATTAACTGCAGTCGTAACTCTAATAGTCAGTCATCTATAAATTGCCGTCTGCCGCCTATTCTGTTTATTGGTCAGCGTGAATGACTGCGGACAAGGAGATCCTGAGTTCGAATCCCGGCTTGGGCATAGATGTACTTTCTCTTTCTCCTGTCTTTGTCTTTTCCTTGTATGAATGAAGTGTGAATCATACCTTATAAATGGGTTCCTATGGCATGTGTGTTTAATAAAATAAAAAAAATCATCTCCAGCTATCCTCTTCAACGTGAGCTACAAGCATGCTAGGATAAAGCTCCAAAAATGTCCGTCATAACCTAACCTAAATTGTCATCTACAAACAGCCTGTAATATTAACATCAAATAAATGATTTTGGAAAGGAAGTAGAAGTTACATAGAAATATATAAATTGAGATATGTTAAAATCTTTATTTGCATGCTTGCAACGAAAATCTTGTTTTAAAAGTGGTCATTCTCGTCAGCGGAAAGTAGCGAGTTTTATACTCGACTCAATCGAAGAATTTTCTGTTCCTTAATGATGGCTGGTGTGCATACAATAGGTCGTAGTCACAATAGATTCCAAGTGAAAGGATACTTTTGGGCATGCTAGACCAAACTGGAGATCTGCTGTTTGGTACTCGCTTTTAAATTACGACGAGCCAAGGCATGTGTGTTTATTTGTATAAAATAAAATAATCTCCAGTTATCCTCTTCAATGTGAGTTACATGTATATTAGCATAGAGATCCAAAAATGTCCGTCATAACCTACCCTTTAGCTAAATGAAGTATATAACCCATTGGTTTGTAGTTTCGATAACAACCTATACACCAACTTATCCACCTTTTCTTTAACTTACACTAAATTTACTGCCAACTAATAGTAATTGCATTTCAGCGTCTTCCTTTTGTTTAATAATTGTTTTTAATTTATTCCTCTTGCTAATATTTTGTACGAATCAAATTAAGGTTAAATTATACTTTAGGGTGCGCCTTTGATTCTCGCCAAGTTGTGCAAAACCGAATCGTGTTCTGATTGGTTTAGATCCAGTCGAGGCTCTGAATTGTTTATCGTTTACAGAATTTTGAAAACCCAACGGACGTTGCGTTATTTTTTAATGCTCACCCATACCTATTAGCACTATAATCGGAGCGAACAGGAATGGCGCCAAAAAAATCCCAATCTTCGCCAAAGGGTACCCTAAAGTATAGTTTACCCAAATTAATCCTCCAAGCTTAGAAGATGGGCATTTTTTGGAAATTTATCTATAAATGAGATAGTTTCTTTCTTTTTTTTTTTCTTTTCTTGTTGCGATTTCCATCGGACCCCTGACTCTCAGTGAAGCTTTAGCAGCTGGTATTCTTCAGTGTTCTTTCAACTTCTTTTTTCTGGCAGTAAAAGCAAACATACAAGGTGTTCCGTACGTGACGAGAAAAGCTAATTGTGGCTTAAGACGCACTAAAAACTGATCCCCTGTGCATCTTCTTCAGGTGAATGCCGAGTAATGGATGTCCGACGAAGAAAAAGTAGCTTCTTGAAAATTAATTCTCGTGTTTTGATTTGCTCTTCTGTAATCTGTTTTCTCTTCATCTTTTTTTTTCTTTTGTTTTTCTTTTCCGAAATATCTTACATATGTACTTTGGAATTAGAAGAATTGGAATTGTGGAAAAAGAAATTTTTTGAAACATTTTTTCGCTTAAATGTATTTAAAATCTTAATCTTTACAAATAATCCAGAATCTTCTTCTCGGGTAAATATTTGAGAGAACAAATTATTATTATTTTTTATTATATTTTTGATTCATCGTGGAAGATTCTTTTAAAAATGAATGTTCTCAAGTGTTTTGACAGGCATTGAGAATCATTGCTTTCTGGCAATTTTTCGTGGGTGTTCCAAGGTCATTTTAAGGTCATATGCACACATATTAACTTAACACAAGTAAAGAGATCAGGAAAATTTCAAAACACTCATCTCAACTGGTATTCACTCGCCAAAGTAAAACATTTCTTTCCCTTTATTCTTGTTGTTAGTATTGAACTTGGGACTTTCAACACCGTAAAGCAATTAATTACTGGTAGGCTACATTATAAGGCCATTATTAATATAATATGCATGCACTATTTTTTATTTTAGTTAGGTTATTGCAGTACGTTTACGATTGTTTATTTCTGAAGACCGAAATTGCTAAAAGTCTCTTCATTTTGAGCCACGTTCAAGTGACAAGATCGTCAACAGAGCAGTAGCCTTTTTCTCTACTCCACATCCCTTGAGGGATATTGATTTTAAAATTAAAACCAAAAGATAAATATTCAAGTTTTTTGAGGGAAATCCAGTTGAATCCACACATTTCTTAATTGAGAGACAAGCAAATATAATTAACCTAGGTACCCAACTAAAACTTTCGTACGGCATATAACAACATTAACATATAACAATGAATTCGGTGGGATAGAAAAAAAATGTTGTCCTATTTTTGTTAAATATTTGCATATATTTTCTTCTAATATCTTTCGTGTAATAATGCTACAAGATTGGATTAATGTGGCCCACCCATTTCAAAGTGGGCCACATTAATCAATCATCTTAGGAAACGACAAGCAACACAGAGAAAGTACATTCATTCCCGAGCCGGGATTCGAACCCAGGTCCTCCCTATCCGTAATTAGCTACGCTAACCGCTGGACAAGGTGGGTGGCGAATTCACATTAAAACGTAAACTGATTTAGGTAAAGCTAATTTTGGCCTTCAGTTTAACAGTTCATAGGTTTGATTCCTTCTTCAAAAGTATATGTTTGAATGGCTTCGGGTCTACTTTAAGTTGTGATCCATTATGTATATAAAGTAATTGGAGAATAAACCAAATCATGTCGAATTAGCATTCGTAATCAAACTTTTTCAGAAATCAAAACGAGAGTGTTATTTGATTATCAATCTATGAATCGAGTTTTATGCAACCAGAAACTGTTTTCTGATTTACCACCATAAACAGGGACGCTTGCATTGTTTCGAGTATAATTCTCCCGACTGAAGCAGTAAAAGCTTCAACGCACAGGGATCGACTGAGCCTTTAAAGTGAAATATTCCTGTATATTCACCAGAAACCTTGTTTGCTGTTATCTGTGAGAGGCACTGGGCAGCGCGGTTCCGGAAAAAGCACGGGGTTTCAAGTCGCTTGATCGCTGCATCTCTGTGCTGCAAATGTTATTAAGCGCGCACGATTACTCCAGTCCAATCGCTCGTGAAAGCACGGGGAGGAATTACTGCGGTGCCGAAAGCGAATTAAGGACCGTAATCGGATAACAGCTTGCATCGTCTCCTCATCCAATTACGGCATTTGCTTTACCCCGTGTGGAAGACTCTTCTATTAATGAAATTTAGGAGAGAACTCTATGAAGCGAAGGCATTGTTGAAAATGAGACAAAAAATACGATTCTCCCACTTTGATGCCGTTGAAGAACTATTCTTTTTATTTATTTATTTTTTTTTATCTCGGTGCTGAAAATCAACGAGTCGGTTCCTTTCAATTAACTTACGAGAGATTGATCTTTAAAAATGCACTTTTTTGATTAATTACTTGGAGTTGTTAGTTTTATTGGATGACAGAAAGATTTTACTCGGAATATATTAATAAGAATGTGTTTATTATCTTACATTCATCAACTAGATCACCGAAAATCGTCATGTCTCGGTATGTTTTTAAATTGAAACTCATTGATGACAAGTGATAACAGTCTCTTTGAAGTTTGAAACTTCTAAGTTTTAATCCGAGACTAATGAATAATAGGATTATTAATATTGCGTTTTTTGACTTTTGCATGTGTATTTTCCTGTATGGGTATATTAAAGTTTTCCGGGTTTTCTCCCTTGCACCCCGCATGAACTGGCCACTATCTATGAAATAAATCTTTTTGGAAAGCAAATCATAACTATAACCCTTACGTCAGCTTTCATCTCTCAAAGTAATTGATGTGAAATGTTTAATATATTAGAGATCTTGAATATTTATATTCATGTTATACAATACTCAACTTTTTCATTTACCCATCTGATGTGTTTGAGTTCAAATCTAATGCATGAGAACGGATGTATTTTTGCTAGACAGAGAAATGCAATAATGCTTACTTCTGAATTATATACAGCTTATTATTTTTAGAACTAAACTAAAAATTTCGAAGTTAAAACTAAAAAATTATTATTAAGGAAATTAATTCTCTCGAATATGTTCCAGAATGCATCAAAATCATTCTAAATTTAGTCAGAATATGCGGATTGTAGGCTTGTAAATGTATTAATGCTTTCTTTTCCAAATTTTTACATCACACAAGCAGGAGGATATCAGGATTAACAAGTTTTTAGACCGAATGTCTAACATCTCGTTGTGCAAAGATAATGCAATTTTTTTTGTTATTTTACCGAGTACACTTTTGGAATGGATTTTTATATGCAGTGTAAAATAGGCTCACTTAGCATAGTGGTAGGACAGTGCTCTTCGGAGAATAAGATCCTGGGTTCGATTCCCGCCTTTGTTGTATGACGAAAGTTGGATGCGGCACTTCTGTCCTCTGCATACAAGTCTGTCGGGGTGGGTGCTTGGGATAGTTCTGGGTTTTCTCTATTGCGACACGTGATTGCATCCCATAATCAATGAAAAGATATCACGGAAGGCTATTTACGCAATGGGTGCTTAAATGGCTTACAAGTACCTTTGTCTGTTAGGCTGCACACTTCATGGTGTTAAACCAGTACACCTTATTTACGAATCAATAAGGAGAGAACCATGAAAAACCATCCCTTAATTTCATTAGGATAGGATTGTGTTCTTCTGCGTATAATAACCTTTCCTCCTACTCAGTCTTTATTGCGCAACAAAACACATATGTAGGTCTCTCAGGATCTGTTCTCAGGACTTTTCCAAGTTTCCACCTTTTTGATATCTAAACATGACCCACTATCAATGAAAAGCATCCATATGTAGATAAAACGCAGTGAGTATATAAAAAAATATTCAAAAGCTTTCAACCTTCAGGTTATAAAGTTTGAGATGACTAAATTATTTCCTTTTTAAAAAGATTCTGTGGCCAAGTGTTGTTGTGCGCCACCTGCAGAGGCCTATTCCTGTTGTGAAATGTATAGCCAAGAGTCAGACTACGCATTTTGGAGGGGAAAATACCAGTTTCGATCCAAATATTTAATGATATATTTAATCCTGATAATATATTTAATCCAGATAATATACTTAATCCTGATATTTAAAATTTCTTTACAACATCTTCCACATACATGGCTACCTACTCAATTCAATCGAAGTTATGGAGCTTTTTTCAAAATCTTATAAATAATAATCCAAAATGCTTTTGTGGGGAAATTTAGGTCAACATTTTCATATATGAAACAAATTTAATAAAATATAGAAAATTTTTACTAACTGTTAAGTACTTCCTTTATCGTTCTTCTCAAATTACTGTAAGTAAATGTTTTGTTCAAATACGCTCTTATTTATAGACCTAGAATGTTTGTTGAAAAGTTTAATTATTAGCTATTATAACTACTTGCTTTCGTAAAGTGTTTTTAATTATACCCTTTTACCTCATTAAACTGACAGATGAGAGATAATTGTTCAATTATCTGGTGTAATTTTCCTAAACTGTTTATAAAAGTGCGATTAATTTTTCTTTCTCTCTCATTAGCTTTTAAGTAGATTGTAATAGATGATGTTAATTATAATAATATTTATTATATCTTTAATAATAACCTTTTAAAAGAACCTCATACTCAATGATTTATTAGCATCAAGAAAACTAGCTTACTTCTGCAAAGGAAAACAATGTAGAAAATGAAAAAATGTGTCTAATAGTACTCATATTCGTGGCAAGAAAAAGTCAAGAAACTGTAGATTGATTGAAATAAATAAATCTTTATTGTAAAAATTAATTCATCAAGGGAAAAGTGAAACAAATTAACTCCAAAAAATATATTACGGTTTATTTTTTTATAAATATTTAGCTTAACAAACGGAGCCAGCCGCCCAAAATGTCTAGTGGTTAGCGTAACTGATTACGGATGGGGAGGACCTGGGTTCGAATCCCGGCTCGGACATGGATGTACTTTCTCTTCCTCTCTCTGTGTTTCTTGTCCTTTCCTCAGATGATTGATGAATGTGGCCCGCCCTATAAACGGGTTTGTGGTGGTGTGGCGTGGGCGATGCTACTCATATCTTCGTGACTTGGTTCACAGGTGCCCACCGGGTAACGATAAAATGAATAGCAGTTTCCGGCAATGTTGCGCCATTAGAAAGGAAAAAAAAAAAAAAAAAAAAAAAAAAAAAAAAAAAAAAAAAAAACCATCAAACTCGATTTCACATTGTGAAAAAAAAGAATACTAGATAAGTAGGTTTCTACAAATGTTTGAAGGATTCTTATAGTGATTTTTTATTTTTATTTTGAAATAAATTAAATAATTTTACGGTATTCTTTTTCTAATTCTTCGACTATCAATCTTTTGAAACATTATTTGTAGTTTTATCAATCAATGAAGACATATTTATTTTAAGTTCCAGATTAAAACATATTTCTGTGTTTATAAATAAAACACAGAATGTTGTTCTTTATATCAGTTTTATTAAAACTTAGCATGAAAAAATTATGAGGGAATGATAGTTCTTAGTGTAGGACGGAGAGAGATAAACGAAATAGAGAAAAACAATTTGGAGATAAATAAGACCCAATGTAATTGGACATGAGCATACATCACAGATGGTTTAGTGTATATGTCGCTCAACAGACATTTTTTGCACATGAGGGCTGATTATATAGGGACGTACTGCTTAAAGTGGATTCTGATTAAACATCCAAACTTTAGGGTGTATTCGAACCAACAGCAAGAGTTGTTGTTGCATCAACAGATTTCTCTGTTGGGTTACCTAATTTGGGCTCTACCATTTAGTAGATGCACCCGGGTGGGAAACCCCATACTGTAAAAGCAGAGATCAAACAGAAGATCCCCGTATATTTGCCACTCCCAGAGGTATCATTTCACTTGGAAGATATTGCGACCACGACATATTTAACGTGCTCCAGCCGTCTTTAGAGAATACGATGGATCATCGGTTAAGCTGATATTTGAACTCACAACCTTTCGATAAAGAGGATGAGGCTTAACCAACCAGACCACCATGGCCCTCCAAAAGCAAGAGTACTAACCATTCACCTACTATCTCAGCTGTATCACACACAATGTAAGAAGACCAGTTGAAGATACAAGCTGCTTACGATTAATCATTGAATAATAATAAATAATATATAGTGATTATTTCAATGCCAACGTGTTGGTAGAATATTGACAATAAGCAATTCTGGATTTGGCATTGCATAATATCTTCTGGCAAATTGATGTAAGGACCTTGAACATCCATCGCATACTGAATTCTGGGAGAAAGTATCGAAGATAACGGCCATCAATCCAGGGTTACAAGGATCGATACTTAGAAAGTTCTCTGGAATCCAAGCTTCAATAAATTGTGCATATGAACGGCGGAAATGCAATATTTAGCTTCTGTTATTCAAAAGTGATTCGACTCGAAAAATCGAATCGAGAATAACAGAAGCTATTTTTTGTTAAAACACAATCCGAAAGTTGGCAATCCAACAGCTGGGTCATTTGTGACAATAAGTGAATAGCTTTGAGGAGGAAAGATAGTCGAAATGGGGTTACCCACTCCAAAATGATAACAAACAGAAGTTCGACATTTTAGCTACGGCTGTGTAAATTTGAAAAACGGCAGTCAGTGACCGACCAGAAGAATGAGACGCCAAACTGTTTGTGGGCAAAATCATAATGCACCTACAAATGAAGAGTTAAGATTTGGTATCACACTTTATAGAAATAAGGGTGATGCACAAGTCTAATTTATGCAATGGTAAATGAACTAGACTTAATATTAATGGAGTATAATACGTTTTTCTGCTCAGGCATCTATCTCATGGGCGTTTCTATCTTTGCAGTTAATTTAAAAGCATTCCTTTTCAATAAAATGGATATTTGCGTCTTTTTGATTCCATATTTAATTAGTTGACTTTCATACATATGAAACCTCATGGTTTGTGTAGTGCAAAACAAGCCTACATGATATTACACTTAGGAAACAGTGTCTACTATCATACATGACCTTGCCTTATTATTCATTGCTTATATATAAACAAATATTAATGTTAATTTAAATAACTTTATCATCAATATTGAAACACGTCAGATATTAGGATTATTATAATTTATATCTTTCTTATATATATACATATTATACATATTATACATACATATATATATATATATATATACTCTTTTTATAAGAAATCAACTATGAGTAAAAATATATGTAACTATCAAATCAATTATGCTTCAAATAATTGGATGAGTAATACAGAATACTTGAATTCAAAATATCTAATTAAACGAAACTTTAATAAAAGTTAATCTTTTAAGAAAAAAAAAGGGAATTAACTCTTTTCTGCATGATTGAAAGTCGTTGACTACTTTACTTTTAGGTAGAGTCAAAAAGAGCAAAGTATTCTCTTTTCCCTCTGAATCAGATAACACCTCTTCGTTGAGTAAAGACAAAAGAAAAAGGGATCTTTTTTCCCTATCCTAAACTTAAAATGGCGCCAAAGTGTGTTGGATCGATTATTTCCCATTAATTACTCCTACGGCTGTTACGTAGTATCGACACCATCTAGGGAGTAAGTAGCAGCGCAGAGAGATTTTTTCCACCTTTTTTATCTTCTGTGCCAAGAGGGAATTTAAAATGCCTTCCAATTTTCACAGATATCTCTTGTCACATTGTTTTTAATAAAAGCACCCGCTTTTCCTTTCTCCAACTTTAAGAGAGAGAGAGAGAGAAGGGGAGAGGGAAAAAGGGAAGAATAAATCCCGCCAAATAGTATAATGACTCGAATATCACTCGCTCGAGTGCGCCGTAGTCTAAAAGCTATCGATTCCTGAAGAGTTTTATAGAGGGGGTCTTGTGTTAATTGATTCTCTGGCGGGACGTTCGATCCGAGAATACTCGGGGCTTTTATAAATTCATTCTCAGCTTTTGATGGATTGCTATTGAGTCAGGAAGGCGTGAAGATGAACTCAGTATAAGAAAAAGAACCCAACAAAGGAATCGTGAAAGAGGTTTTTAATGTATCAATAGATTGGAGGATGTAACAGAATTACTTTTTTTTTAAAGAAAGCTACTTTTGTTTACATGTTAGCTAGAATATTTCATGATGGGACATTTTTTCTTGCAAATTCGTATTGGTGTGCTTATAGTGCTTCAGAGATCTATAAAATAGTAATAATAATTTGAAAAATAATGTGTAAGTTCAGGGGTCAAATTCCAAACTGATTGTTGTTTAAAAGTATAATGCACATAATGGTAATTTTCTTATTTGAGAGATGAGTTCAATGCGTCGTATTTTTGAAAAACAATCGAGTGAGGAAGTCGATACCCGAGCTGGCAGCTTTCTCATCAAATGCCCATACTTTAACACCAAAATATATATTAGTTTGGGGAAAAAGTAATCCATTATTTTTTCGGTAGACGTCTGTAGGGATCGATATCTCGTGAGGTATCTATCAAACAATTTAAGATTTATGCTCGTTGGAAAGGTGACATTTGACACTAAAATATCCTTTTGCGGTTTTTTGTTTGATTCATTCAGTTACGAGTACAAGGTTTTTAAAATGGAAGACAACAAACAGAAAATTCGATACATTTTCGTTTTTCTCTTGTAACGGCGAAAAAGATAGCCGTTTGGCTAAAATTGTGAAAGGTGCTTATCGTCCTATATAAGACTGTAACAACCAGTTAATGCAATTTTTGTTTCGTTGATTCCGTTCGGGTATTTTTGATGTTAGAGATGCACCTCGCATGTGGATACAGCATCGTCGAAAATGTCTATAAAATATCAAAAATGATCGAAGTTAACCGCATGTCAGCAGTCGTAACGCGCAAGACCTAAAAATCTACATGAAAGTTGTTTTAAACCTTTTTACAAAGTGAATCCAAAAGAAGTTACATAAAGTTCACCTAAAAATAATGGATTTCTTTTTCCCTGACCTAATATTTCACTGTGAGTATGTTTTGTCAACTTGATAGTATAGTTTGGTGGACTTATCAAAATCACAATCGAAAGATCCGTTTACTGCCTACACCACTGTCTCCTTCCCTAACCTACACGTTTCTTTAAGAACGCTGAAATTCCGAGCCTGTATAGCCTGATAAAGAAAGGAAATTCTCGTTTGCAGAAAACAATGAGCTCAATTATCAAACATAGCCAAAATAAATCATTGCACTAAGAGCGTCTATAAACGATAAATTTTTCATGGAGTTTGAATTTAAAATGTATAGTGTTATGAACAGAGAAAGATGCTTCGTTATTTGAACTGATTCAAAACTACAAGACCGCTTGGTGATTTCAATCTGTAGAAATAAGCCGCACAAACGTAATACAATAACCTATGTTTTTAATTTCATCAAATCTAATTAATATTAAATTTATTATTATATCTGCTGCTTAGAACAATTGCTTGAAGTATTTCAGATCAAAAAGGAATCCTTTAAAATCGGAACAATTATTTTCAAATATTATCGTAATTTTATCTATTAAAAAAAAATCACTAAAATTGTTTTTCTTGATTAAAGCTAACCCCTTAAGTGGATGTTATGATTTATTTATCGCTTGCATGAGCAATCAAATATTAATATTTGATGTGTGTTTTACATGCTACATAAAATAAATTTATCTTTACTTAATGATTAATAAGTATTTATTTTTTAACAGCGGTATCAAGAGAGACACAAATCTCCAATAATATATAAATAACCCATCCCACTAAGATATTGGCCAACATTTTCTTTCCAACTGCTCACTGAAGAACTCATCCCACAGACAAATTGACTTGTTTTTGATGGATGGACAAAATTGTAGATTCAGCATTATTGGTGAAAACGATTATTTGTTTAATTCGCAGACCAATTATAAGTAAAATTAAGTGACGTACACATGATCTCAATTGTAACGAAAAAAACAACCACTATATGGTTAAAAAAAGTTAAAAATATTTCTTTGTTTATTCTTAATTTAAGAAATATTTTTAAATGCAATTTTTTTAATATTTATAAGCATTTTTATGAAAAAAAATATTTGTTTTCTGTGATACCCAAAAGTAATAAAACATAATAATATAAAACATTAATTCTTTAACTGTTGGATAAGAAAAATATTTATTTTCATATTGAAGTTTTCTTAATAAATAAAAGAAAACAACATGACTGATAATGCCTTCGATTTTTAAGCAACATAAACTTACACCATTTGAACACATTCACAGCATATTTGAATCTTTTTTTTTTTTAATTTCTTTGCTTCTTTTATTTTATATCGCTCTCACACAGGCCAATACATATCCAGGGAACTAACTTTTTAAATTACATTTCAGTAATCAACTGTCCGTTTTCATCCAGGCTTTGACAACATCGAGAATGCGAGATAAAAAATAAAATAAATGAAAATAAATGTTTATTCGATTCTCCTCCTTTTCTCCCCTATTTTTCCCCCCATGTTTGATAATTGCGGAAGAAGAGTTCATTTTTTTCCCTTTTTTTCCCTCTGGTCCGTACTTACTCAGATGATTCTGCGTTTCGCGCTGCAAACCAAGCTATATATATCTATATATAGATATTTCGGTCAATTTTCTTAATTATCTTTTCTGCTGCTTTTCAAGTGTGGGAGGTGAGAAGGGGGGTTTCGTCGAGGGGGGAGGGAGTAAAGAAGAGGAAATAAAAGACAAACACGGAGAGAGGATTAGTTGGTAAAGGGGAAAAGAAGTGAAATCAGTTCGAATCTTCAAGTGGCTTCGATGCGTTTTTTCCCCATTCGTTACGCAGAGCTCTTCTGGGTTTTCTTTAGGGATTTATGGGGGATAGAATTTCCTTGTTTCATTTAGTTTTTGCATGTTAATGTATTCTTCGATTATTCACGTGAAAGATTTGGTGGGTTTATTTCACTTTCGTAGTGTTGCTAATTCCTTAATTACACGATAATTTTAATTTCATTTTTTACCCAACAAATCATACATAATAATTATAATAACTCTTCTAAATATTCGCTCATATGCTTTAACTAAAAATTCACATTGCAAAGTGTAGTAGTTGTGGCATATAATCTTAAAATCTGAGGTAAAATGTCTGATTTTTGTTTTGATGAACGACTGCTTAAATTTTAAATGGTTTATATATATAATTGTCGAAAATCCAATGCAAATACGCAGCCAGTTTGGATAACATATGTTTGAAACAATTAAAAACCAGAACAATCATAACCACATGAAAGATTATGTTCGTTAATTTATGTATATTCGTTATGTGCTTTAAAATGTTCGTTAAACATTGTTAGTCAATCATTTTATAATCAATATTAAATGTAATATATTTAATGATTCTTACACGTTTTAATAAATTTTTAAACCGAAATAAATTATGGTCAACACCCCCAGATGAAGCCTACCATGTTGGCACTTAATTCCATTTGCATGTTCTATTTCTTCATATATTTATGTAATAGCTTTGTATTTAAATCTTCTTTGTACTTCCACTGAATCCCGCTATAT
>JAPDSC010156460.1:0-15733 GCA_026290005.1 Latrodectus geometricus | reverse complement strand
ATATATATATTCTTTCTCATACTATTTATATTTTAAGTAAACTTTGGCTTCATTCTTTCAAACATTTATAAATGGTTTACATAAAAAATTGATTTTTTTATAAAAGAAAATAAGGTAACTCGCAGAAAATAATGCATAAAAATATATATTTATATAATATAAGTATCAAAAATATATATTTCATATACATTTGTTTCAATAATATACGTATTTCATGTATATATATTCTTTCTCATATTATTTATATATTTTAAGTACTTCAGCTTCATTTTTTTCAAACATTTACAAATGGCTTGCATAAAAAATACATCTTTATAAAAAAAAAAGAAATTCAATATATAAAATTTTATGAAAATATTTTCCATAAATAGTTTGAGATATAAATTATACATAGTGAAATATTATAAAATACATCGATAAAATTCTTTCCAAAGTGGTTGTTTCTTTCTCAAAGAGAAACTTTGTTATTCCCTGCAATTTTCCCGATTCTTTTTTATGCAGAAAAACATGGAGAAGAATAATATTTCTTAAAAAACAGACTTCTCCGAATTTTTTCCCGAAAAAATTTCCTAAATTCTTTGTGTGTCATCCGCTGATTTTTTTAAACCTCCCTACTTTCCTTCCCATTTTTAGAATGGATGAGGATGAGAGGTCGAAAAATTTTCTTCTCCGTATATCTCAACCTCAAAACGAAACTTTCTCTCCTCAGCCACCCACCCCCCGCAGTGAATCCCACCCTCCCATCAGTAAATTTTCTTCCTTTTTTTTTTTTTTTTCCTTTCTTTCTTTCATCCGCAAAATCATATCTGGCAAAACTTCCCGAGGAGAGGAAAGAGAACGAGAGATCTCCATGGCGGTCGCCAAACTGGAAATATCTCTTGGAGGATGCAGAGCCAAGTGACTTGTTCTTGCGAAAAACTAGGAGAGCTTATCTTCTGTCCTACGTTTCATTTTATAGTAGGACGAGAGGAGTGGGGGGATGCAGGAGCGTGACTTTGTCGCACAAGGACATAAACGGGGGACATGTCTTGGTGTAGAGGCCTTTGAGGTGGTGGAAAATGAAACATAGAATACATGAAAAGATATTCTTTGATACTGGGTCGCGAGATTTCTGACTTGGGAAAATGTTCCTCAGTTGTAGCTTATCCCGAAAAATTTACTTTTATGCTGACTCTATAAAGTATAAATTTCAAGTATGTTACTATGTTTCAAGATATGAAATTCGAAATAAGTTGGTAAATTGTAAATTATTTATAATGCATGATTTTAATTAATTTAAATAAAGAGGCTCTTTAAATTTAATGCATATTAGGTTTAATTTGGGGAACTTGGTTAAATCTCAAAGAATAATGCGATTCTTAAAATGGATTTTGCATAATAGAAAAGATGAAAATTTAAGGAAACTCATGAAAATCTTTAATTTTTCAAAATATTTTGTTGTTACTTCAGCATACCTGTGACAAAATGTGCACATAATGCACATGTTCTAGTATAAATATTTGTATAATTGAATGTAAAATGTGTGTTTACCAAAATATAATTAAAAATTGAATAATACATTGGATTATTAATTTTTTAAATATACATAATAAAAGGTTTAAAGTATTAAAAAGATAAAATTATTGTAAAATAACTTCAAAAAAATTGAAATACTCAAATTCAAAATAGGAAACCATCAAAGGCGCTGATGTTAGAAAACTGATGTAAAACAAAAACTTGGGCTGGCTCACCAGGAAAAAGGAAATATATGGGTTTTGAAATCATTTGTGTAAAGATACGAAAGAGATAGACCAAACACAAACAGCCAGTTCTCAAAATCTTCGACCAAAAAGAAAAGATAATGAAAATAAAACAGTAAAAATATTAAATTAAAAAAATGAATTTTAAATAGTCTGCCTAATTAACAATGTGCTTAGAAGGAAAAAAAAATTGTATAAATCGAATATAAATATATTCAAATTAATTATTGGAAATCGAAAGAAAATAACTTAAATTTAAATTATAATGAGTAAATTAAAAAAAAAAGATAAATAAAGTAATTATTTTTGTCCTTAAAAACTAGAAAGAATGTAGAAAATATATAACTTTTACTGTATTATTCAAAGCCGCTCATAATTAATAAGTTGTACATTAATTATGGTCATTAATCATGAAGATTATTTAATATCGCCAAAAACTCATATATTTATTTTCGTATCCTACAAAATAAATAATTAATTAAATGAAAAACTTTATTTTTATGTTGGTGTGACATTAAGTTGGAGATGTACCATTTTATCCACAATCAAACATTATGCTCAATAGTTCGGGACTTTTTTTAGTGTTTTTAGTGCCTGCAAAAAGTATCGCGGCAATATGGCAGATAAATCTAAGTGAGTCTCCACCGTAACCTGTATCGAATAAAATTTCAAATCCTCCGTGCCTTATTAAAGATGCCATCAAGTAAATGACCCTCATTGCTTAACTCAAACACCAAGAGTCGTTATCAACAAAGAAGAAAAGAAAGAATAATTTCCGAGGAAACACTTTTCCGATAGCACAATCGTCTGCAATATACACCGTTGCCACTCTTGCCTTTATTAATGCTTTCTTTTACATCGATTCCTCATTTAACCGCCTAGAAGGTCAGGTTATTCCACATAGCTCTTGAATGGGAATCGAATTGTTATTCCCATTAAAGCACTCCCCCATACCCACCATAATACCCCTTTTGTTACAATACATTGTTTTGCTATTGTTATTTAACTAAGACAAACAGAAGCGTTTCATTACGGCTCCTTCCTCGGAATTAGAGTTATGGTCGCAGTTGCCTTTTTATTTAATAACCCGTGGAGTTACTGTTTTTTTTATTTGTTCTCCACTAATATCAAAAGGAAAGCCTAGTGTGGGGGGGGGGGGGGGGGAAGTGAAATAAAATCCTCCCCTGGCGCTATTTCTCCAGGTTTTATCTGCTGAAGTCTGAGAGGAATTTATAGTAAACCGTTTTCGGGAGCCCCCTCCATAAAGCTGTCAGCGGAATTGCAGGTAACAAATTGCCCCCACCCCCTAACACCTCTTTCCACCCCCCACGCTAAATGGATGGGATGCGAATGGCTCTTCCTCAAAGAACGATTCAATTCAAGCTGAAAGGGCGATCAATCCCTTCGACATTCCTTCTGGACCACCCCCATGCACCGCCTTCAAGTATATCATCCTCTGAAATCTGTCATTGATATTTCTATCTGTATCGTGACAAGTGTAATAACACCCACCCATAACTTATGTAACCATTCTCTCCTCCTAGTATAACTTCACACCAATTCAGCTCAAAAGGTCTTGGGGAAATGACTTCTGCTTCCAATCTAGTCAAGTGCGATGAGTCGCCAAGATTCGAACTGTAAGCCAAATAAGTTTGATAAGGCACAACAGGTGGTTTTATATGATGAAAGTGGAGAAATTTAAAAAATTTTAATGCGAAATCAAAACGATGGTGCCATTTGCAATGATGGTAATTCGGTTGTTTGCTTTGTTTCTTATCTTTTTCTTTACCCTTTGATCCCAGATTGTGTTTAACCTTACAGTCAAAAGTTAAGAAGCATTTTTATAGCATCTGCACAGAATTTTGATTTCCGTTAGAACTTTTCAAAGGTTATGAGCTGCAAGTGAAAAAACCTGGAAAACTCCTTGGTATCTAAGTTGACAGACGTCATTACAAAGATAAAAAAAATCAATGCCGTTTTTCTATGTACAAGAGTAATTAAGTTCTAAAAATGATGCCGTCACGTTACAGCGATTGTCCTACTATTCGACCATGATTAACCAATGTCAATATGTAGCATTGTCTCGTTTTATGAGATACAAATTAAAGGAAGCATAATAAGGCAGTATTAACATAACTGTTTTCTGTAACATCGTAATAATTTAACTATAACATAGTGGACATACATTGAAAGTAATTTTGAAACTTACGTAAAAAGATTCACACTTATGTTGGTATCCACCACTTTAGATGAAGGATAATATGGCTTGCGAATATTTAAATGAACTTAGACTTTCTCAAAACAATGAACTTTTGAATCAAGAAGATTGATTCTTACCCGCAGACCAGAGCCGGAGTAAGATGGCAGATGTTTGACTTTCTTGACTTCGATGCCGAGTCTGGTATCAAACTACGGAGCATCTTGATGATACATGACACCTACATACATATATATTATAAGGATGTGGATGGACTTCAAAGTATATAAATTATTTAAAGGTTAATGCTCTTTCTCCATTAGATGTCTCATTATTTTGGCCACCTTAAGTGACCAAATCGGAAGCTTTGATTTGGTTTGTTTCACTCAACAATCATTTTTTGCACTTTGTTCAATTAGACCAGGACCTACAGTTTAAAGTGGATTTCAAAGCACTACAAACATTCACGCCCAAAACGGGATTCGAATCCACGAACTGTTGAACCGGAGGCAAAGTCGGTAGCTAAAAGGCATATCGTTCTCTCCTCCATGATAGCCGAATAACGTAAGACGCTACGAATATTAAACGAGAGCAAACACTTTCAATATATAATTTTTTTCCAATGACGGGCACTGGATCATTGACCCTTTCCGAAAATAAGGCAAGAAATCACTACTCATTTAGCGTTACCAGATGGGCACCTGTGAACTAAATCACGGAGGCGAGTAGCATTACCCAAGTCACATCAGCACAAACTCGTTTATAAAGCAGGCCACATTAATACATCATCTCAGGAGAAAGGGCCAAAAGATCACAGAGAAAGAAAATGTCCATGCCTGAAACGGGATTCGAACCTGGGACCAACAGCCAAGAAGTCAGGAACGCTAACCACTCAGACATCACCCGGGCTCTTTCAATACATCTTCCCATGGTAATAAATAAATAAAATGACATATATTCGTTGACTAATTAAACTCGGGGTTTCCAAAGGCACAAGAATATTACTATCACGAGCACACTATACACAAAAAGCAGTGTTTTACCTTGTTACTTTGGTGAGAATTAATTCAATTCATTTAGATACTCTCGTCGAAAGAAATAAACAAACAAATAATATCTTCTGCATTTAATTCCATTTTTGCTGCAGTTTTTTAATTGCAGTTTGATAATGATAATGTCAATCAATAAAATTAGAGAGAAGTTTATAAATATAAATACTTTAAGTAAATTTTATCAATGCAGAAAAATTATTGGAATAAATTATAAATTGAGTTAGTTTTTAGAATTATTTAACTTTCAAAATAAAAATCATAATGAGGATTTTTTGATTATAATATTCATAGAATGATGATTTCATGATTTCTCAAATAACAATTAAGAAGTCAAATTTTATTAAACATTCAAAATTCACATTGAAAATTACTGCCATTTATAAGTTTGTTTTTAATTAATTCTTAACTTTTATAGTGAATATGAAATCAAACTACTTTTTTATATGAATTAATAAGTTCACCATTACTTCTTTTGTAGTCTAAGTATCTTAAGCTAAAAAAAGTTTTCTATAATCTGGTATACAGTAGAATTGCATTTATCGTTCCGTAACTTAACGCTATTTCTCTCCTATTAATTAATGCGTTCAAATACTAAACAATTATGCATTTTAAATCTAAATAATTGTGTCACCATTTTCCACAGCGAAGACTTATAAATGATGTTAAAAAAAATTCCCTCTTCATCTTGATTCAATAAACTCCAAAATTCATAACAAAAAAGAATTTAACCCATTACATAATTGAAAAGATATCTTTATTTTAGGAGCCAGCTAATGGTCTTTCTTTCGTTTTTGATCGCATTTTCTGTATCATTACCGCAGTACTTTTCTAAACTTGAAATAGTTAATGGATTTATCGGCTCGCAATTTTTCGCTCTGTGCCTCTGCCACCCCCCCCCCCCACATCAGAAAGTATTTATTCCGATTGTTTAAGTGACATTAATATTCATCACTTCGCCTTATAACAACGTAAAGTGGTCATGGTTTATGCATATAATATTCCGATCTCTCTTCCAACATTAATTTAATAAACTTTTATTTATTTAAAGAGCTGCGTTGAAAATAGCAGCGAAGAATACATTCCGTAATTGAGTTTTATCCATTGCTTTTATACATTTTTTGATTATCTATTTTTATAGTTAACATAAATTTAATTATGTATCGATTCTGGCATAATTGATAACGTGCAGCTTTTCAAGTCAGACAGTCTGGATCCAGATCAAAAGAAATGGAAGCAAGAACCAAAGCGACAATTTAAAACTTGGCGTCGGAAACTAAAGCCAAAACTGCAATTTGCCATGTTAGGTTTAATGGTAAAGAATGTAAAAATAGCAGCTTTGAAAATAGCAACGGAAAATACATTTCCTAATTAAATTTTGTTTTCAGATTTTTATGTCTATGTTTTGTGATTAGCTATTTTTATGGTTAACAAACTTAATAGCATGTTTATCTTAGCATAATTGATAAAGTATAGTCTTTTGAATTAAATAGTCTGGCGAAAACAGAAGCAGAAACCAAATGCGCCAATTTAGCTTGGCGCCTATAACAAATGCCAAAATTACAAAATGTTAGATTTAAAGTGGAATGTTAAAAAATTCATTCACAGTATTCATTATTTTTAAAATGGATAACTGCTATGTAGAGTTAGGTAAATAAAAGGAAAGGAAAATTCTTTTGAAGGATAAATTGTTCTCTAATAATTTCTACTGAATCTAAAATCATGTTAAATCCTTTGGTTTGTGTGTGTAAAAATTACTATTAACAAAATGGCTAAATTTAGGTTCACAATAAATTTCTTTGATACTAGTGAATCGCTACAAGATATCTGTTCTCAAAAATTTTATATCAGTGATACCTCTTTCGCAATAATAGCTTATTTAGTATCGTTGGGAAATTTAAATTAGCATATTTCGATTGTTTTTCATATTGATGTCTGATCTATACCTTTGAAAAACTTGGAATTTGAATTATTTTTATAATGTTTATTTATAGCCATAAATATCTTTGTAATTGTATCCTTAATATTAGATTGGGGAAAAAGTTATCCATTATTTTTTCGGTAGACGTCTGTAGTGATCGCTATCTCGTGAGGTATCTATCAAACAATTTCAAATTTATACTCATTGGAAAGGTGTCATTTGACACTAAAATATTCTCTTGTGGTTTTTTGTTTGATTAATTCAGTTATGAGTACAAGGTTTTAAAAATAGAAGACAACAAACAGAAAATTCGATACATTTTAGTTTTTCTCTTATAATGGCGAAAATGCTAACCTGGTGGCTAAAATTGTGAAAGGTGTTTATCGTCCTATATATGACTGTAACAACCAGTTACGCACAATTTTGGTTTCGTCGATTCCGTGTGGGTATTTGGATGCTAAAGATGCACCTCGCATGGATACAACATCGTCGAGAATGTCTATAAAATATCAAAAATTATCAAACTTGACAGCATGTCAGCAGTCGTAGCTTCGCACAAGACCTAAAAATCTACATGAAAACTGTTTTAAACCTTTTTACAAAGCGAATCTGAAAGAAGTTACAAAAAGTTCACGTAAAAATAATGGATTTCTTTTTCCCCAACCTAAAATATCTTTAAATAAATTAAATTTATAATGCATTCACAAAATCAGTTCTTATAAGAAAAATCATTATGTTGAAAAAGTAATTCTAATAGTAACACATTTTGAAATTAATTTAACTAAAAGTAAACATTTTTGTTTAAAATCGTATTATTACATTTTATGTAAATTTTTCACACTTTCTTGAGGATTATATTTGTTAAAGATACATAATACCTTACTGAGGATGTATTAACTAAATATAACCTATCAAATAATAAGCCAAAAAGAAAAAACTTCCTAGTAAATGTCAAAAAATAATACAGTTTTGATAGTAATATAGTAAGCCCTCTCTTCTCAATACAGGCAAATTTTAAACTCAGGATATCCTAAATTCCTTACAAAATTTTTATGAATAACGAAAAATTATATTTAACGAAAAATTTCGTATCCAGGCTCATTTTTAATTATCGCGTAAGTTTGGGCCTTGTAAATTTACTTCTAAATAAGCCCTTTAAATTGCCACAGTGTTCTAAAAATGCTTTTCGAAGATAAATTGCAGAAAAAAAATTCTCAATTTAAAACAAAAAATAAAATTTTTCCCAAGCTAATTAAAAAAAACAATTTAAGAAACTTCCAGAAAACGAGCATGAATGATTTTTTATCTCTGAAATTCTTAGCAGTTAAAAATTACTAAAAAATCGTTTATTCTTGAAAAGGAATAATAAAGTTTCTTGTTATAAATAGCGTTAAATTACCACATTTGGCAAAATACAAATGGGCTTATACTCCAGTATCACTTATAGCATTTTGAGGGAATTCTTTCCCTAAACAAATTCAATTAAATCGCTCGGGAGGGGAGAAAGTTTTATAAAATAAAGTAAACCTCTGGAGAGTTTTCCCTAATTAAGGCCTTTTAAATGACCGCAGTGATTCTATTAGCTGCTAACTCATTATTTAATTTTCTTAGTCACAGTCATGTGCTTCCTGGGGTTAATGATGCCCAGGTTAAAAATAGGGAAAAAGGCGATCCTTATCGCAGGGAATGAGTAAACTCTCCTCGTTACGATTGGAATTGATTGGGGGAAAAGACCATTCCACAATAGGGATCCATTGTGAGTAAAGCTTCGAATTTCCCCTACAAATCCCCACTTTATCTTACTTTAATTAGTTTAGTATCGAAGGAACTTCACACTTTTCGCCATTTTCATGGGTCTTTATTTTATTACCTTCAGTTCGAATCCCTTTTCGTGACAAGTTAATACTCGCGACTGTAACTGCTTTTATTTAGTATGGCATTCTTTTATATTATTGTTTTAAGTTTGGTTAACTTTTTTACTAACTAAAGTTTCTGAATACAGTCAGCCATTTTGCAGCTTAGAAATAACGGTGAAAGAAAGAGGTTGGCACCTAAGCTTGCACACGTTTCCTTACATTTTTTCAGACCATTGGATTAACGTTTGGTGATTTTTTCAATGTTCATATTATTCATTTTAATGTGCATAAGGCATCTCAGCATGTATCCATCTGTATATAGTTAATAATATAAGATTATGCTTACTCATATAATACATTATTTTATTAAGCTATACGAAAATAATAAGAATATATTGTATAGACATAGATATAATACATAATTTATATATATATTATACACATATGAGCCGTTTATTTTGATAGTGGCTTAACTCCATTTTTCAATTTTTTCTGGTTACAATGGTTACATGTTCAACTTTATGTTATTTATCAAAAAATCAAAAAAAAAAATAAATAAATAAATAAAGTAATACCCTCTTAAACACACTTAAAAGCAGTATGACTCATTAGTATCCTATACGTATATTTTTAAATTCATTGAAGCGCAAATCCTTAAATATCTTGATTTGAACGTAAATGGAGTTAGGCCACTTTCAAAATAAATGGCTCATAAACTTTTTTGTGTAATATATATATATATATATATTTATATATATATATATATATATATATATATATATTACACAAAACGAATAGACGTTAAATATTGGCTTGAAAATTTTTGAGTAGCAATGTCTATCATCAATTTACGTATCTGTTATTCTTTATAAAAGGCAAAATTCTAGGAATCGCACAATACAAAGATAGTGATTAATATTTATAAGAAAACAAAGAGATGAGAATGTATTTTTATTAAAATTATTAATTTTCTAATAGTATTATAAAGTTAATTATATAAAAGTAATTTTGGTAGATTTAAATATAAAATAATAAATTAAATTTCAGAAAATTTTAAAAAAATTTTTGTTTAATAATTTGCAATGTATCAAATATCTTGAAATTTCTTTCAAAATGTAGCACAATTTAATGTAGTTTAATAAAAGTGAAATTTCTGTCTTTCAACTTCTCAATTGACCAGGGCTCACCGTTAAGATTCAGTTTTCTCTGTTAAATGACGTCGATTTAACATATATTTCTTCTGACTAGAAATTGGAAATATATCTTCCCAACTTATTATTGTATTTCAGATAACCAATAAATACTTATCAGACTAATAATTGGACCCTCAAACTTCGAATCATACAATTGCTTGATACCAATTCACTGGTTGCAAATCACTGACAGTTACAGTCTGTTTGCAACCATTGATTTTGGTTGCAAGCAGGCTGTAGAACAATAATTTTTCTCTTTATTTTATTACTTTTTTATAACTATATAGTAGTTAACCTAACTCATGAAAGATAATGGTATAAGGCTGCTGACGTTTTGCCTTCTTTGGCAATTTTTCTTTAGTGATTATCCATATTCACTTGTCGTAACGGAGAAGATCTAGGAATCAGCCAAGACTCCACTCAGACGAATATGCGTGCGAAAAAAACATTCGTCCCCTATTGCTTAATAACTGCAAAATATTTTACTCTGGATGGAGTGATTTTTATTTGACTTTTCTGAGCTAAATCTACTGCTTTCTTTTACTACTTAACTTGTGACTACTTGGACCATGATTGGTAGAAGAATTAATTTTATTTTATGGTTTTTGTGGATTGCTTTAAAGATTGTCGTGTTGAGAGGATCTATGCAATACAAAATATCCATAAGGCCTAATATTCCTTTATTACTATGATGACAGAGAACAGCCTCTTATATATTGATATGTAAAGTAAAGGAAAAAGCACATATTACGTTATTAGCATGTGATGATGTAAAGTAAAAAGTTTCACATTTGATGTCACGCCTGAGATACTTAAACTTTAAACTAATTGTTGTAGTCTATGGTATATTACGTATTCATGTATTATAAGTCAGAATATAATTTTGTTAATATTTATAAATAACAAATCTAGGTAAGGATAAATACGAAATATAAATGTAAATAACATATATAAAAATCCTTAGTCTTTTTATTCTAAGACTACCGTACCATATGAATACGTAAAGGGGAACACTGAGTCATTTTCGATTTCATTTCGTAATAAAGATTTTTGAATTGTGTTGTATTTAGTAAAGTTTTAATCTATATTAAATTGATACATCGTAGTAGAGTGTGTTCGAACAGCTTATTTCTGCCGATTGAAATTACTGAACATATTTAACTGACCCGCAATTTCGGACCGATCACCTTAAATGACATCATTTCCTCTAATCATCCACACCACAGCAAAGGAGGGGATCTAAGCCTTACAAATATTTTAGCATCCCCTTGTACTTTTAGCACGACAGTCTTCGGTTGAGTATCGAACTCATTACCTTTCGGACACGAGTTTGAAATCTTTTAATCCAAACTACCATGGTTTTTAAATCGACAAACATAAGGTAACCAGAAAAAATAATATATTAGGTTGGGGAAAAAGTAATCCATTATTTTTTCGGTAGACGTCTGTAGTGATCGATATCTCGTGAGGTATCTATCAAACAATTTCAGATTTATGCTCGTTGAAAAGGGGACATTTGACACTAAAATATCCTCTTGCGGTTTTTTTGTTTGATTCATTCAGTTACGAGTACAAGGTTTTAAAAATGGAAGACAACAAACAGAAAATTCGATACATTTTCGTTTTTCTCTTGTAACGGCGAAAAAGGTAGCCAGGTGGCTAAAATTGTGAAAGGTGTTTATCGTCCTATATATGACTGTAACAACGAGTTACGCACAATTTTGGTTTCGTCGATTCCGTTTGGGTATTTGGATGCTAAAGATGCACCTTGCATGGATACAACATCGTCGAAAATGTCTATGAAATATCAAAAATGATCGAAGTTAACCGCATGTCAGCAGTCGTGACGCGCAAGACCTAAAAATCTACATGAAAGCTGTTTTAAACCTTTTTACAAAGTGAATCCAAAAGAAGTTATATTAAGTTCACGTAAAAATAATGGATTTCTTTTTCCCCAACCTAATACTTCCTTCAAATTCTTTGCTATATAATTCGTCCCTAACTTTATCCCTAAAGAAGAATAAAGTGTAAACTTTGTTTACTCTTTGATACACAACCACTGTTTGTACCAACCGTAATTTCTTTCCCAAATTGGATACTAGAAAAACGTTTCAAAGTAGAAGCGCCACACTTTAGAGGAAATAAAATATTTACCAACCCCTTCATGGAATAAAAGTCTCTTAAATTTTATACCGCTAGTTATTTTTTGTTTATCATCCCTAGCTTTTGGTTAGCAGCTGCGTTTTGACATGAAGGCAAACACTTTATGACCCCTCATACACGCTACATAAAGGTCATTATTTAACAACCCGAAAGGCATTTCTTGCAAGGTAAAACCGGATGTTATCCTTTTTTTTTCCTCCCTTTTTTTTCCCCTCATCTGACTGAGCGCTCTGGCAAGAAACTCTTCCCCCTTTTTTAACAAAAGCAAAACAAAAATTAATAGTAACTCAAAACGTGTTTAAATTTGAATAAATTAAGTACGAAACCGTGTAAAATTGTGGAACAAGAACACCCCCGCCTCTTGCATTGGCTCCGTCGATGAACTGAAACAACACCCTGGCTCCGAATTTTTTTTTTTTTTTTCAACCTTTCTCATAAATTTTAAAACCCCGGTCGTAAAAAGGGTTACGTCTTGGAGGAGGTAGATTGTGGTAACGATATTAATGCCTCTGGACGCGGCGGATTTATATGCGCCGCCTTGACCAATCGCAGCACGGCGTAAAAGTCCCCTCCCCCCCCTTAACCTCGGTGTCGTTGATTAACTTCCTGCTAATTACCGTTCATATCAAACATCTCACGAGAAGTATATTAAATTCAAAACCGGGGTTAAATGCTTGGCTGGTGTGAGAAAGGGGGTGTAATACTTTGGAAACAGTCCCTTTAATTAACCTTGTTGTTGGTGCGGTTAATTAACAATTCGATACACACCGAGGATCAGGCCGAAGACCCTTCCCCTTGAAGAAGGTTCATTGTAATTTTGCAGGGTTGCTAGTACAGAACCGGATTATAATTAGTACTGTATTGCAAAATTATTATTTTCGTTAAAATTTCAGATATAAATCATTTCATTAACCTTTTATTTTTATAGGTGCAGTTTTTTTTAACTGATTTATTATTTTATTTATTTTTTTAACTATCGATTCTTTTTTTTCTATGCTCTCTTGGGGTGTTTTCCCTTTTGAATTTTATTGCTACACTTACACCACAGTGGAGCTACACACTGGATTATTGTTCTGGGATAAAATTCCTAGAAAGACTTAAGAATCATATTTCTGCCATTAAATAAAATTAATGACAAATGGTTTTGAAAAGGAATATAGTAATATTAAGTAAATTAAAATACAGAAATTTAAATAACCAGATTTTAGCTATTCAATTCAGTACTTACATAATATTTCGTTTTTTAATTTCTTATTTTTCAGTTTAAAAACAATGAAAAAATGTATAGATGTTGTCTATTACAATATTTCTTATGGTGACCAGTATTTTTTTTTCCTTATGTTATCTTAGTATTTTACTACACTGCTGTTTTAAACCTTCGCATAGTATTAATATCTCATACTCTTTCGTCAGATTCTAATAAAATAATAGTTGCCTTAAAGGTAGAAGTTAGTGAGTTCGATTCCCGGTACACTTAAATTCGTTTTTTTTATGGATTTTGAATAGAGTATATAGATGATGAAAGGCAACTTTCTAAGGATTTTTTTTCATTTTAACTTGTTCAAAGTATATAGAACGTTGCGGCGAGAAGGAAAAGCGTCAATCTCCAATTTTCAAAGACTACTTGACCCATGAGTTTGCCAAGTGGTTCTACGATTACTAATACAATTTAGCTTATACATTTACATTATTTAGCTTATTATTTTTGTTTTATAGCATCATTTAATATGGCACCATAGATTATATGACATCTTGAATATAGTAATTGTGTTATGGTATCTGTGTGTGTGTATTACCGATGAAATAAAAGAGAGAGAGAGAGTTACAGTAACAAAATCTGTCATAACTTCATAAATTATTGAACCACTATAAAATAACTTCCATGAAATTTCAAAGTGATTATATCCAACTGATTGAAACTCATTTTATAGCCACTTGTCTGTATAAACAACACAATAAACGTCTTGGTATTTGAATTTAAAAAATTCATACACACATGTGTAAGAAAACAAATTCCCAAGGCTTAGAAGACAAATTAAAGCATATGACGGCATAAAAAGCAGCTCCACTTGTCACTTAAAAATAAACAAGGGAGGCTAACAAAAAAGTTTTCATTCTTTATTGAAATGAGTACTTTAATTAAAACTAACGCAATTTTTTTTTTAACTGTGGAGACACTTTTTTTCTATCTCTCTCTCTCTCCTCCACAATGCAACAAAATATTCCAAAAGAGTTTAGATTTCTTTCCTACATTTCTTCTTTTACATTAAAAAAATAAATAAATAAATAAATTTTTTTCTCCCATCCGAGAAGTTGTTGTATGTGAAACATTTGCAGAGACGCTTTATTTATTTTAATAGGCGTTTTAGCTTTCGTATGAGCGATGACAGAAGAATTATGAGACGTTTGAACGTCGACGAAAGAAGGAAGAGATGCTATTTCTGGCGCTCTCTTCGCTATTTCTTTCTATTCCTCTTTTCTCTTCGTTATCTTAAGAAAGAGAAGGAGAAATGCATTGCTATCTCCGAGTTGCACGTTGAAAACGGAAACCGTTTCATTATAGTTTTCAGTCGGAAAATGATAATGGCTAAATTTAGTGAAGAGCTACTGGTTTCAATTTTTAGTTTTCTAAAGATAAAACTCTTCAGTTAATATTGTGATTTAAGCGTCTGGCTTTTTATTTGGGTAGCGAAATTTGTAAACATCCGAATAAATGTATTTTAGGATAAATCTTTGATCTAGTTTTATTTTATGTCCTTGTCATATCTAAAGTTTTATGTCATTAAAACATTAAAAAAAAGACGAACATTTTAAATATAACCTAAAAACCAAAATAAAAGTTTACATTATTTGAAAAACCATTATAGTTTATAAAACAAAATAAGAAAAAATCCGAATAAAAATTTTTATGCAAAAAAATGTTAATGAAATTTATAGCAAAAGAATGTTAATAAATACCTTGAAGTTACTATAACTATATTTAAAAATAAAACCTAGACATGCGTATAGGGAAACAAAATTCAGTTTTATTAATCTTTGCTTTTCGATTCTAAGTTTTTTTATTAATTAAAACATTAAATACGCAACTATTTATAAGAACTCGGAAAATATTTCTCACATTTATTTTTATATCTTAGTTATCATGAATTTTTAATTCTAAGCAGAGTAAGTTTATGTCATGTGGTTAAAAAATTTGAGAAAAAATAATGAGAAAATAAAGAAAAATTAAGTTTAAAAATTTATTTAAAACAAAAACATGCAGATACACAAATAAATGAAAATTTATTTTATTAATCTTTTCAGCTTTTCAATTGTAAGTTTTTTTATCAATTAAAAGATTAGATACACAACTATTTATTAGAACTCTGGAAATATTTCTGATATATATATTCTTACTTCATTTTTATTTGAAATCTTTCAATTATCTATCGGTATAATTATATAAAATCAAAAAATAATAAACTAATGCATATTTCAAATATATAAACATCAAAGTAACATTGTAAATAAGAGTTAAAACAAATATATTAAAATTAATATGAATTATATCATTTTATAATTAAATTCACATTGTAAATGAATGTTAAAACAAATAAATTTAGATTAGTTCCAATT